>VWZI01021156.1:2609785-2629289 GCA_013396835.1 Psilopogon haemacephalus | reverse complement strand
CAGGCGGCCGGCTCCGCGGGGCGCCGGGCAGCGCGGCCGGGATGGGGGCAGCTGCCGGTCCCCGCTGACGAGCGGGCCCGGTTGCCGGGGCCAGGCGACCAGCGGCAGAACGGGTGGCCCGGCGCTCGGTTCCAACGGGGCGGGGGCGTGCTAGGACCGAGATCCAGGGTGCGCGGCGGCAGCCACCTCGCTGTGCCCTGCCGGGACCGAAGCGACACAAGGAACCACTTAAAATCCTCGGCCCTCGCCCCCTTGATGCGCTCGGGTCTGGCGCAGCCTGTGGCCCCTCTTTCTCAAACACAGGAGTGCAGGGACAGCAGAGAGAAGGTGCGCGGTGCGGAGCAGCATCTTAGTGCTGCCCTCCCGCAGCCTGGGGAAGGGCCACCGCAGTCAGACGAAATCGGGTGGTCTTCGGGGACTCTTTGGGTGTATGTTTGAGCAACAGAACCAACGCAGAGCGAAATGTTCGTCGTCACTAACAGCATCAAGAGCACTGCAGACATCTGCTCAGAGCCGTTAGAAGTCGAAAGGTTTACAGACAGCACTGGCTTTTTTTTTTTTTTCGTGAGATTTCAGGGAGGACGATGGAGTTGCGCTGCTCACTTGGCCATTCAGTGTGGCCTGACAACGTATTTCTTTCGGGTAGAAATAATGCAACACTTTAAATTAGCTGCAGAGTGAAAGCAGAGTTTATAGAACAGGAAGACAGGAGGGAAAAAAAAAAAAAAAAAAAAAAAAAAAAGTTTTTTGCTTTTTTTTTTCCTTTTTTTTTTTTTTTTTNAAAAAAAAAAAAAAAAAAAAAAAAAAAGCAAAGCTGTTTGCGCTTTTTTTTGCCTTCTTTTTTTTTTTCTTTTCCCTGAACTTAGTAGTAGAGGCATTGAAGTTCAAGTAAGCTTTGCAGCACATAATGTCAACATCCCTCTACTACTACAAAGGACACTTCAGCACATCTTCAGTGCTCCCTGGCAGCCCACCCTTGTTCCCATAGCAATACTATTAGTAACTTCAAGAACTTCTAACCTGGTACAAATGGCAAAGCCATCTGTGGTTTAGTAGGTAAGGGGCAGTTAAGGAGCAGAAATAATGATACTCTTAAAAAATCAAAGGTGACAATATTCCCCAGTTAAGGTGGAAATTGCATCCCCTTACCCTTTACATTCTACTTTGCAGTTTTCAGCAAAGAAAATGGAGAAGAGAATTTCTATTGGTTTGGTCCCATATGTATCTAGTCCAATTTAACTGAGAAATACTGAACTACTTCTGCTAATTGCAGGTTTAGAAAGATTTTTGAAACTAACAAGACCAAACAGACCATCTGTTAGACCTGCAGATCATTCTAAGCTTGGATGTTAGTTTTTATTACCATTGCTCACCTGAGTTATCTTGACTAATAATGGGGAAGAAGCTCTCAATTCTATATGAAAACCAATACATCTGTTTGTTAAAGCAGGAAAGAAGCACATCTGCTGTGTTCACAGGATCACAGGCTCACAGGATATCAGGGCTTGGAAGGGACCCAAAGAGATCATCGAGTCCAACCCCTCTGCCAGAGCAGGACCAGACAAAGTAGCTCAGATCACAAAGGAACACATCCAGACAGGCCTTGAAAGGCTCCAGAGAAGGAGACTCCACATCCTCTCTAGGCAGCCTGTGCCAGTGTTCTGGGACCCTTATGTAAAGAAGTTCCCCCTTGTGTTGAGGTAGAACCTCCTGTGCTGCTACGTTCTAGTATTTTTCATATCCCCAGTGTCCTCTTGCATGAAATGAAGGTGGCATGAAGGAATTCAGAAAAGTAGAAATTAAATAGAAATGGAATAAACACTTTATGTGGCTCATGACTGAGACAACTGAGCACACTCTGCACTTTTATGACCATAGCTCATCAAATTTATTATTGTAAAATGTCAGAACTCCACATTAACCTGCTGTTTCTGTGCTTTCTGGGAGATCACGAGAGTAACTGGGAACATACTTGAAAGGATGAGAGAGGTATAAATCCTTGGTTTAACAGACATCACATGAGAAACTCACAGAAACAGCTGTAAAAATGTGAACTCAATGGAGACTCTTCCAGCCTGTTTTTAACAAGCAATTTCACAGAGGCGTAGACTCTGTGATGTTCAACATTGTACTTCGGTTGTCCTTTGCATTTATCTGCTGAAACATAATGCTGCATATCAGGAACTTCACCGCACTGCTATAAGACTTATTAGACCCAGTTACTGGTTGACAGTAATTATTTCTCTGTTCAGACACCACTACAGGTTTTTCATGTTTTTCTGGGGTTTAATTCCTGCTCTTACTGTCTTTAGTAAGTTTCTTGGCAGATTTCCCAGCTGCTCTAACCGCTCTCC
Source organism: Psilopogon haemacephalus (assembly GCA_013396835.1). Lineage (NCBI taxonomy): Eukaryota > Metazoa > Chordata > Aves > Piciformes > Megalaimidae > Psilopogon > Psilopogon haemacephalus. The sequence goes on along the minus strand of VWZI01021156.1, from coordinate 2,626,935 downwards.
TGGAAAAAAAATATAAATATATATATATAGATAGATATATATATATACATATAAAACAGTTTAAAAATAAATATTGACAGTTTTTCTGTAAAATGTGTCAAATGAGAAACTTCAGTTGTGAAGTACAAAGAAAAGAAGTTTTTTTTTCCCTGGGATCTGGTTTAAGGCCAAAGCTTAAATACTCACACACAAATGGTGATAGTACTGACAGGAACGAGGACCTCTGTGATCGAGTCTCTTTCCCACTAGATACACACAAGTTACACACACATCCTTGTGAAAACATTTTGAGCAGAGTTTACCACGTGTAGTGTTTGTTGATGGCTTAGAAGGAAGAGTGAGCTTTAACAAACGGAGGTAACAAGCCTGCTGAGACTGTCCAAAGTCTTGTTATGTAAGATAAATGAAGTATAAAACATTATTATGAGAGATTATGAGAAAAGGATTATACTAATCAGGAGAAAAATTGGCCTGAGCTGCTAGTTTACAAAAATTACAACTACTTTTGCATGTACTTAACAAGAGGACACCATATTGCAGTATGGGTGGCTTAGATCTGCTTCTGGATGTTGAGCTTCTCTGGGCTAATATACCATAGAACCTGACCATTTATTAACCAGTACAGTGCTGGAAGGTTCCCGTGAAGAGGCAATTATCTGTCTGGCAGGAAGACGTAGGAGATGGAGCATGGGATGGAGAGAATCAAAGCTTGGGATCCCCAGCTGATTAATACTGAAGTTCTGTTCAAAAGGGCCACCAGGTTGAAATCCTTTGTGCCCACAGTGCAAACAAGCAGCAAGTGAGAATCTTCTAACTCAGTGCGCAGATTGCTAGGAATTGTTTTTATCTGAATGCTAAAAACATTCAGGCAGTGGAATGCTGCTGATTTCCAGAGCTATGTCATAGTTCACCCTGCCTTTATATGGAAGAACTTTTCTGGAATAATTTTTAATGTGTTCAGGTTTAGTAGTTTGTTCATGGCACGCAGATCACAGAATCATAGGATGTCAGGGGCTGGAAGGGACCTTGAAAGCTCATCTCGTCCAGCCCCTCTGCCAGAGCAAGATCACCCAGAGCAGATCACACAGGAATTCATCCAGATGGTTCTTGAATATCTCCAGAGAGGGAGACTCCACAACCCCCCTGGGCAGCCTGTTCTAGTGCTCTGTCACCCTCACAGTGAAAAAATTCTTCCTCAGGTTCACATGGAACCTGCTATGCCTCAACTATGCCCCTTGTCCTGGCACTGGGCATCACCCAGCAGAGCCTGGCTCCGTCCTCCTGGCACTCACCCCTTACATATTTATAAACATGATTGAGGTCACCCCTTAGTCTCCTTCTCTCCAAGCTAAAAATCCTCAGCTCCCTCAGGCTCTCCTCATAAGGAAGATGTTCAATTTCCTTAAGATATTCTTTGGTCTGGCAAGAAAGCACAGATTCAGCATAGAGCATGTTTGAAGTTCACACAATTTTAAACACAGAATTTTCTTTATGCCACACAGAGTTAATTCAGAACTATGGGAAGACCCCTAAAAAAGCCGAAGAGTAGTAGCTTTCCTCAGAGAATTAAAGTTGAAAAACAAAAAGTTATCAAAGTAATAAAGAAGTCGAAGGGGGAAAGAAGTAACTAGGGTAGCTAATGTAAATGAAACAGACACACACACCAAAAAATTGTGGCACCTGATAAGAGTTCCAAATGCCATTTGAGAGAATGACTTAGGGAATCTGCTAAATACTGCTTGGTTTAGATGAGGTAAGATACCTGCCTGCTGTAACTCTCCTCCTGCTCAGTCATTAGGTAAAGCCTTGGGTTTTATACTCTTGAAAATCTGACTTTTAAAAGTTTGGGGTTTTTTTAAATCTAAAAATAATTTACATTTGACTCTGAGTTTCTAAACTTATCAAGTTAAATATGCATGCCTGTAACTCTTGGAGATCTTTCTGTGGATAACTTTGTAACCATAGGAGCCAATAGACTTTTTCACCTTTTTATTCTGTAATTATTTTTTTTCCCCCTACATACTGTTGGTGCTTACACAAAGGAGAAAGACAACGGTTCCTAATAACTTGTTTTATGAATGAGAGAATTGTTAAAGCTGATCGAGTAATTGTAACAAGCTCTAGGCTGGGAAAAAAATATGTAAATATGGGGAAAAAAAATAAACAAACAAAACCCAAGGCTGAGCAGAAGATATATTTTATACCACTTCTCAAAAGAGGCTGGGATTTGGAGAATGGAAAGTCCTCAAATCGTTAAAATGCAATTACCAAACTGCGCAAGTATTAATGTCAGACTCAGGAGATGCTGAAGCACAAAGTTTGAGAGGACAGGTTTGAAACTGGAGCAAGGGAGATTTAGGTTGGACATCAGGAAGTTCTACACAGTGAGAGTGGTGAGACATTGGAACAGGTTGCTCAGGGATGTGGTTGAGGTTTCACCCCTAGAGACATTCAAGGTCAGACTTGATGTGGCCCTGGGCAGCCTGAGCTCCTTGGAGATGTCCCTGCTAACTGCAGTGGGGTTGGACAAAATTACCTTTGGGGAGTCCCTTCCAACCTGGTTTTGGTCGTATAATAGAATGGAGAAATTGTAGCAAAGAAGAATCCATTATTTTGGGGGGAAAACACAAGGCTCTTGGCCTTTCCAGGGGCTGAATCTACACCTTCAACTTCGGGCAGCCAAAAGGTGTTCAGGGTTAAAGAATGAGTATAGGTGAAGGTACTGATTTTTGTCTGCCTCCATACAGGTCTTATGCGACTCTTTTCAAGGATTTTTAATATTTTCCTTAACTAGAAGCAGTTCTGCAGACTTCTGCTGTGGGAGTGTTAGCCCAGTTATTCCCAAAGTCCACCATCAGCTGTAGTTTCAGCAAGCTTTCCAGAGGAAAGGCAAGGAAAAGGAAGAAGGGGAATAGTGAATGTCAGCAGCTGAGATCAGAAAATCCCCACAGAATTCCACAGGACAAAGAAACAGCACTTTCACAGATTTGGAATTTTATCCCTGCCCAATTCCAAAGAGCAGCTCCAGACATTCAGTCACCAGAGCTTCCCAACAACAAAGATGAAATGAAAAAAATAAAACCCAACAATCACAATGTGTTTCAGCATGAAATACACTAGAAAATTGAAGCAGAAAAGTCGTTGCTGCCTATCCCTATAATATTGAACACAAACATATCATTAGGAAAATTACGTTTTTTAATTTTTAACTTTTCAATTAAAAATTTAATTTTTAACTTTTCAATTACCAGTAATTAATGAGAAAGCTGTTAAAAACAGTAGAACTTGAGGGATTTGTAACCACCAGAAGAAACCAAGGTGAATGTGGTTGATTTACAAAAGACTGAGCTGCAGGCTATCTTCAGAATAAACAATTTAAAGGCTCTATGACACTCGCTTTAATTTTATCTTTGGGCTTTTAGAAACTTGATGCTTTCCTAAAAATATCACAGGTTATTTCTCGTCTCAGTCTGCATCTACAAGAACTACTCAAAGACTGGGGAGGGCCATGAAGATGCTCAGGGGGTTGGAGCAGCTCTGCTACAAGGACAGGCTGAGGGAGCTGGGGGTGTTCAGCAAGAAGAGGAGGCTCTGGGGAGCTGTAGTACAGGGCTCTGTTTGACAAATACTTGCCAGAGCTGGAATTAATTCAAATACTGTCAGAGGAACCCATTTGCTGAAGAGAGGCTGTGCCAAATCATTTGCCACAATCAGGTTTTATCTATTGATGAGCATTCCTGAAAAAATACCTTCCTGTGACATGAAGAGGAACACCCACGGGGGATGTGAGTCTAAAGGCCTATCAAAACATGATAGCACAGATATTCCACCATACACATCATTCATGTGGTTTACAAGCATACTAATACTATGTTTCTCAGCTGGTGTTCCTCTGAGGGATCTGTGTTTAATTTCTCACCCACTTCTCAATCTTGTTGGGTTGAAAGGGAATGGGAGAGTGTTATGGCTTTGGATAGCAAGTTATCGTCCTGGTGATTGCAGAAAATACTGATGGAGCTTGGAAAGAGATACAGCCCTTGTTCAATTTCTCCCTGTGTTGAGGGCAAACAGAGGGGACTGCATGGGGTAAGGAGGTTGCAGCAGAGGCTTTCCAATTTGCACAGGAATTTAGAGGGATATAAAGACAGACAGGCAGTTGGAACACGTTCATCTCTGTTACAGATGGAGTTAAAGGCGCTGCTGCTGGTGCTGCTGGTGTTGATAACACACACTATCTAACGCTCCTGCATAAATATTTGCTCCTGAGCAAAGTCCCCTTGCACCTGCAGAACCCCTTCTCTAGTGCACAGGCCAGGAGAGGAGTGTCAAATCACCAAGAACTTGCAGGAAATTAATTACCTGATTCCTTGTAGGGAGTGTGACCAGGATACAGGTGGCCACCTTCACAGCTACTGCAAAAGCACTTTGTGACAACTTCCAAAACTTTCCAGACATGCTATGACCAGACTTGAGTATTTATGAGCATTTCTTAGCTCCCTTTAAAGAGAAATGGGGAGAAAGCAGCAAGCTGAGACGTTCTTAAATTGCTTTTAAGATTTTTCAATGTCTTTCTTAGAAAAAAATAAATAAGGAAAAAAAGAATCCGTAAGAGGTGACACATGATCTGCTTCTTTGCTTTCTCCCATTCTGCTTCCAGAAACCTCAAAATCTCTTTTCTTCTCCTCCTCTTTCTCTGCTTTATTCTCTTTTCCATACCCAATCCCACTTCTTTCATCTCACATCCTTTTATTGCCTTCCCTCCTCCTCTCTTCCTTAAAAGTATTTGCAGCTGCTGGTATCAGTAAAAAGACGACTCAGATGAAATAAGAGAACTCCCATGAGCTAAAATCCATGACAGATTGTCACACACCACCAGTAATCTATTTTATCCAGGACAGAAAAGATGATGACAGTAAATGAGTAAGTTTTCCACTATTCAGTGCACTGTTTTACACCACAAGGATGTTTTATTCCTTTACAGAAGCAGCCTAACATTTAAAATCTGTCATCAAAACCAAGCTGCCATCTCCAATCCAAAGCTGACTAACTAACCTGGGCACAGGTAGGGCATCAAGTCCAACAAGATGCAAGAGGCAAGAAGAGCTGAAATTAGTGGCAACAACAAAATCACTTTATAAGATCACCTTCTGCTTTTAATCTGTTGTTGAGTGCACTAAGGCATGGACTACAGCTACACTGCAGGAGTGTCTCTGTGGAGCAGCTTGAGAGCCACTGCTTGGTGCCAAAAGAAGTCTTTGCTCAGGTCTCATCTTGTTTCATTGAGCAAAAAGACATCCTCTACAACAGGCCCTTCAGCAACTGACATTCCAGGACTCAAAGAAACAGCAGCAGGATTTCCCACAAGTTAAAATTACAGAATGGTCTTCTTTGAGCATACCTGAGCAGAGGTCCTGCTGCCTTCTCCAGGGGCTGTGTTTAGATGTGAGAACAGAATTTAGAGCAGATTAACTCAGGCACCCAAACCAAAACAGATAGATCAGACAGACAAGATTAGCTCTACCAATCTTCCTGCTGCTGGGGAATTACCAGCCAAGGAGCCTCTAATTTCCAGAAGTTCACACCGTGGCTCCACAGTCATCTAGCTGACACTGCAGTCACATCCATCAAGGCATCTGTTCTGAGATTTCAGTGTATCCCAGGTCAAATAGCTGTTCCCTCACAGGGAGATAAATGTGCATTCAATGTGCCTTAGTAATATTTTCCACGGTTTGTTTTCTCCTTTGGAAACAAACAAAACCCACCCAAAACTCCACTTCTTGCTAAGAAGTTATTCAGAACTTATATTGCATCATGACTTGATGCTGCCAAATGCAGTGACCCACTGACCAGGATACTGTTAAACACTGCTAATGCAGAAAAATGCAGAACAGTGCTAATACAGAAAAATAATGGAAATAAAATATACAGTGAGGGTGGTGAGACATTGGAATGGGTTGCCCAGGGAGGTTGTGGCTGCTCCTTCCCTGCAGGTGTTCAGGACCAGGTTGGATGAGGCCTTGAGCAACCTGTTCTAGTGGGAGGTGTCTCTGCCTATGGCACAGGGGGGTTGGAACTGGATGAGCTTTGAGGTCCCTTCCAACCTAGACCATTCTATAATTCTATGACTCTATACAATATTGGTAAGGATGTTCATATATAGCCACATTGGCTGCCTAATAAAATATGCAGTATTGGTAAGCATGTGCATATATAGCCACATTGGCTGCCTAATAAAATATGCAGTATTGGTAAGCATGTGCATATATAGCCACATTGGCTGCCTTTCCAGTGCTACAGAAATTAGAAACACACAACCTCACCTGAAATCCAGGGAGGCCATCAAAGGCTTTTAATTACAGCTAGGCTATTGCAAGAGGTCAATAATTAAAAATCAGCTAGAGGCAAACAGCTGTTTTCTGTAAGGGAAACCTGTTAAAGTGGTAACACAGTAGGCAGAGAAGATTGATTTGGTACACAATTTTGCAAACGCATTTTCTCGCAAGATTTATCAATATGCTGCTGAAGTTTTCAGGTTTGTTGGTTTTGGTTTTTTTTTTTCCCTTCCAGAATCCAATACCTATTCCAGCACACAGCTTGAAAAGAGAGTACACGGAATGCTGCCTGCTTTATATTTTTTCCACCCAAAATAGATTTGAAAGTCTAAAAGCTCTGAGCAGGAATTTGAACATTGTCCATGTTTTCTAGTTCTCACTGGTGCAGAGTGCATCTGCAATGGGCATTGGTAGGTTAATGCTGGGGAGAAACAATCTACCCTGCTTGGGGTTTTTCTCCACTTTGCTCCTGGAGATTGCTGATCTCACGTTACAAAGGGCCAGATGACACACTCTGAATCACTGCAGTTCAGACTGTGCTATCCAAAGACAACCTGAAATGGGCAACAAACTGCAGCACTTCAAGAACTGCCTTTCATATGTTGCCAAGTTATCCCTGTCCACAGCAAGGCTGACAGTGGCCACCAGTTACAGCTTTGGGCTACTTGTGTCATGAGTCCATTGCTGTCTTTTAGAGCTGCCTGGTTTAGTCTTTGAGACCTCCAGCTCTGCTGTGCAGCCCTGCTCATTCCAGCCGTGCAGGGAGCCATTAGACAGACTGAGTTCTGCCTGGAGCTTTCCACACAGCTTTCAACTCTGTGGTTCAGGCAACACAGAAGGTGCTAAAATGCTCAAGAGCCATCTATGTACATCTCTCTATCCACGTTTTCTGAAACACTAAATTCTCACCACCTACCATCTGGAGATCTCAGCCTCGTTTAGATACAGGAGGAATTTTTAGCATATTGTATTCTTGACCCTTGCCTTTGCCTATTCTCTGAGGTTTGCTCTATTCTTTGCTGAGTGAATAACTGTAAGCAAAGAATTCAAGCAGGTTTTGTTTGTTTTTTTTTTTCCTTTCTATTAGTGATGTTCTGGAAGGAGCTTAAATGTCTTTTACAATGCACTTTTACAGTGCACACATTCAAGGAAGAGGCTATCTCTGCATGTTTTCACACACTGAGATCCTTACCTGTGCTTTTGAGCACCTAAGAGGTAGTAAAAAATTGTCAAGATATTGATGACACAGATTTAGCAAAGAATTTTATATTTTTGAAACAAGCAAGCAAACAAAAATACAGCCTCATAATTTTTAAAACCCACAACCAAGAAGTGAATTTGAGTGCCTGTATAGGTGTACAAACAGAATTGTAAGGGTAAGGGAGTCAATGTGAGTGCTCATACATCATGTATGAGCCTCAAGTTGCGGCAAAGGAGGTTTAGAACATTTGCTAGGAAAAAATTATTCACCACAAAGGTTGTCAAGCCATGGAATGGGCTGCCCAGGGAAGCAGTTGAGTCGCCATCCCTGGAGGTATTTAAAAGATGTACAGATGTGGTGCTTAGTTTAGTGGTTTAGTGGGACTTGGCAGTGCTAGGCTTGCAGTCAGACTAGATGATTTTAAAGGTCTTTTCCAACCTAAGTGATTCTATGATTCTACATGATTTATGTCAGTACTTAGCCTCCTAATGTTTGCTTTGAATTATATGCCTGACACAAGGCCCACTGCTCAGCCAGAATCATTTTGGCAGCCTAGTAAATAAAGGCTCTCCCCAGGAAGCTGTGTGTGAGGGATTTCTGCTGTGAAATCTCAGTTTGATCTCATCCTCTCTGTCTTATTCCAAAGCTTTCTACTGATGCACCTCGATAAGGTTTTTCTCAGACAAGAAATTGTTACTGTGTGGAGATCTCAGCCTTCTCCTGTACTTCAAGGCACTCTGTTCTGCACCGAGCAATCATCTGAACTGGTTCTTCCCTTGCAGTTCCTGCAACTTTGGATTTGTTGCAGTTCAGCATAAAAATGTTTTACATCTTCTGCCCATCTTCAGGAGACATCTTCTTGCATTCTTTATTGTCCTGCAATGAACATACTCCCTTGCCTCTTTTTTTAGTGTCTCAAGCTTTTAAGATGCGATGACTTTTCCTAACTCATTGCGTGTTTCTCTGTGTCATCAGATCTTAATTTCCTCTATTCCCTTTGCCTTCTTTTCACATCTTCTGAATTGCTTATGTAATATTGATACTCCTTTCCTCTTCTATTTTTGTGTTTCCTCTGCATATACTGATCCATGATATCTTCAATAATTCACAGCTGCTTACTAAAAAAACTCTTTTCATCCCTAGTGCAAAGAAAAACACATGCTCAGCTGAAGGATGTGAGAAGCGTGTACATAAAGCCCTTGAAGGGGTTTCTTTTTGTTAACGTTGCCTCTCGATCATCCCCTGTCACCATTTCTCTTTCTGTTCACCTTCTTTAGTGCAGCCTTTGGCAGTTTTCTCCTCTCAAAACGTCTCTTGCAACCATTCACCAGAGCTGAGAAATAACCATCCCCACGGCAAGCCACAGTCCGCCCGGGTCTCAGATTTCTTCAGCCACTAAAAGAAGAGGCAAAGCTCTCCTCTAATCACGGTGCCCGCAGAAGGGACACGAAACAAGATAGCCAAATGCATGGGCTCAGCTTTCCCCGGGGCGGCACAGGTGGGGGACGGCAGCGTTCAACTCTTGCCGCTGTAAATACTGCAGGATGAACATTAGGAGGCTTTTCTCGCCGGTGCTCCTGGAACTAATTGCAAACCACTGCCTGAGTGCGTGGGAGGCCCGAGGTAATTTCAGCGATGGTGAATGGTGCCAGGCTTATCAGACATGGAAGACACTGCTCTAGGTTTTGCTTGTGTAGTGCTCTACACCTATCACAACTCAGTGTAAAACCCCACTGCTGGTTGGTTCACTCATTGTTAGCACGCTTGTTTGGCAGCGCTAATGACAAGGCAAAGTTTTCACAGAACAGGTACGGTACAAGCAGGAGGATTAGCAGCAGCATTTTGTCGGTGCCTGCCAATTTGCTGTGGAGTCAGCACTTCCACACATGCAAAATTATTCAGTATCTCTTTGATACCACAGCTGAGCAAATGAACAAGCTTCCTTGTGCACCAAACCAAGGCAGCCATTCGCTTGTTATTGAGAGCACTGCACAAACACACTGGAGAGCACTGCACAAACACTCACCAAACCAAGGCAGAGATTCATTTGTTACTGGAGAGCACTGCACAAACACTCACCAAACCAAGGCAGCCATTCCCCCAAACCAAGGCAGCCATTCACTTGTTACTGGAGAGCACTGCACAAACACTCACCAAACCAAGGCAGCCATTCACTTGTTATTGCAGAGTGCTGCCCTGCAGATGCTGGGCTCTGAACAGCCCTGTGCTCTGTATTTCCTCTGAGACAAATACTTGGAGTTTAGTATTTCTGACTCTGGAAATGCCTGGGGGAAAAGCATGTTGTGTTATCTTACATACTAGAGACAGTTACTGAAAACTCTTCTCATTTCTTCACTTGCCCCACGGAATTTTAATAATTGCAGTGAAATCCTAAACCAACCATGTCCTGTGCAGTGTGTTTTTGTTTCGTGGAACTCAGGGCAGAGACTATTTTGTTATTGTGCTCTGTAGCTTCCACTGGTCAAACGACGCCACTCAACCTCTGGTTCTGTTTGGGATTGTCACTCAAAGCTTTTCTTAGGTGAAATGTAAGGCGTTCCAGTTTCACCAGTGACAGCAGACAACGCTGGTGGCCATTTTCACTAAAGGTATTCCCAGGATGAAGCCTGCAGTCTGACAGCTTTGCCTTATAGGGGAGCTTGCACAGTAATGCACCATTTCCAGATGAACTTTAGTGCTGACAGTGGAATGGAATGGATCCATTGTGAGCCTGCTGTGCCTTCACGCTGCAGAAAAACTCGGCTCACTGCCACCAGGGCACGAGGCTCAGGCTCGTACTCATATTTGAATATCTGCTCTGAGGACTGCACTGCCTGCAGTAGGTAACACATCCAGGCAGCACTGCCCTGCCCTGCCCTCCCTGGGGGCAGGCGTTCCTCTGGACTCCAGTGCTTTGCTCCTGGAGCTGCCTAATCTTGTCCACGCTTCCAACTTCCACCAGCACAGACTTTCTCAATAGTCATCTCATGGAAGCTTTTATCTGTTTTGTTCTCACCTGGTGATGAAAGAGACCTGGTACAGCACGGCTTGAGAAAACACCGCAGAACGCCTCCCTGCCCAAAATTCTAGTCTATGATCTCAAGCATCTCCTTTTTCTCTTGCAATCCACAGAACAACAGTGATCCCTCAGGCTGATAGAACAAGTTTTCTTCTTCCTCTTGATGCCTGCCTCCCTGGCCAAGACTTGTGTGCCAAAAGTAACATTGACACAGATTTTAGAGCTTCCCTTCTTCCCTGCCCGCTCGCTTCCACATCTCCCCGGCACAGCAATGGTTTGCCTTCTAACTGTGTTAACATCTGTAATCAAGTGGCCTGAGCATGAAGAGTCACTTTGTGACCAGCAGACTCCATTAGATATGTCACCACCCAAAACACAGACCTCTGTAAATGGGCTCTTAGTAGCGTTTTCTGATGTCTGATCTGTCTTAAAGGGACAGGAAGTTTGCGAAGCTGAGAGAACAAGTGATAGGAGAACATAAAAATGTATGGCCCTGAGAAAAAGCCTCACAAATACGACTTGAGTGAGCCTGAGACAGGATTTAGATCTGAGAAACTGCTGCTGCTTAAGATCTACCCTATATTAATGGAAAACAAGGATTTGATTATAAACAAACAGGACTGTGCTGCAGACACACCTGATTTCATCACCAGTTTCTCATCAGACCGTGGAATAACCCACAGCACTGAACTTGACTGTTCATGCCAAACAGAAGAGCCCAACGAGCTTAAAATATAGATAACTGTGCAAATAGTAAAGATCCTGAGCAGTAACCTGGATTTGGGCAGCTTTCAGGTTAGTTTAAGAGATGAGTAACTGCTTTGCTCAGCCTGTTTTGGGATCCGAAGGGAGCTGGTAGGAGAGAAAAATAAACTCAGCTCTGGAAGCCAAGGGCAAAGAAACAAATGTGGGGAACAAAACGAAAGTTACCTTGCGAATGGCAAGTTTTGGCTTGCTCCTAACTGCAGTAATAAGAGAGCAAAGTGATTCACTCTGGCAAAGTTTTCCAGCTTGAGGAGCCTGAAATAATGTGACCGCCCACCACAACCTCTGCCTGCCAGTGAGCTCAGGAGGGGAGGGGGCTGGGGAAGCCAGGGAGGGTTGAGGTGATAGAGAGAAGGGGGACATGGAAAGCTCATTTTCAGCAAAGGAGAGAGAAAGGACAGCTGGCTAGGCAAGAGAGGTGGCAGCAACAGCATTGCAGTCTTGTAAAAACAAAATTGAGTAATGAAGATTTGTTCTGTGATAGAAAAAAATGTCCTGCTCTTTCCCAGCAGCTGGGAGATGGATGTTGATGTGTCCCATGTAGCACTGCACCTCGGAGGCACTGCCAGGTGAGCACAGAAAGGCTTTGTTTTGTGAGCTGTGGAGAGAAGGTGCATGTCAGAGGTGAGTAGGAAGGGCCAAGCGACTTAGCTGGGGCAGGCTAATCGCAGAGTGAGAACCAAACCAAACCCAGTTCTGATTTACTGCCCCAGTGCGGTTAATATTTATCTAGATGTCCAAACTGGGTATCAGATTGCACCTCACAAAAAGGTGGCCAGTTGCAGCAAGACTTTTCAGCTAAACTGTTAAGAGCTTTCAAGTACAGACATGCTGCTGCAACTTAAAAGGAAAGCTACAGAATAGCAGGTCTCATTATTGTCACTTAAATAAAATTACCTCCAAGACAGGTAATTATGTGTTTGTACATCTAACTTTGTCAAAAACTATGTAATAGACATTTTATTATTTCAACCTACACTTAGGGGGGCATGCTAAGCTTTTTTTTTTGTTTGTTTGTTACTGTGATTCCCCAATTGCTTATCACCAAAATATCCTTTTTTTTTTTTTTTTTCCCCCTCAGGCCTTTTTCGCCTTTCTTTATATTCTGTAATTCAACGACCACAAAATCAGATGAGCTTAACTACAGAAAGATTAATTTTAGGTTGCAACTGTTTCATCTGGCTTGGGTGTTGCTCTCAGTGGGCCACCTGTGTTTGATAGTGTGATACCTGCAGTTCATTCACCTTTCTTCAGAGTGATATGTTTAGTGGTTTCAACCCTTTCCAGTATGTAAACCTCTGAAAAGATATCAATGAGTCTTCTGACCCATAGCAATGTGAAGCCTACTGGCAATAAGCAGGTTTTCTTAGTCACTGCTTCTTAGTGGTAGCATCTCAGAGGTCCATGGAGCACAAGCTTAAAGCTACTGAAAGCCTCCACCACTGGCACAGATTCACTCTGCCTGTTCTGCCAGTGAGCCTGAGTTTAACTCTTCTGGTCCTAATGAACAACAGTGAAGCTGCATATACATCCAGCATGGGACACATGTGAAGTGCATAGGTGGTGTGAAACAGGAGCTAATCAGAACAGTAGAGAGGCTCTTGTGTAATGGAGGCTGACAGCTGCACCCAAAACTCAGCTGTCTAGCTCCTTCCTTCAGGAGATTCCACCTCAACACAAGAGGGAACCTCTTTACTCTAAGGGTCCCAGAGCACTAGCACATGCTCCCCAGAGAGGTTGTGGAGTCTCCTTCTCTGGAGCCTTTCACAGCCCACCTGGATGTGTTCCTGTGTGAGCTGCCCTCTGTGATCCTGCTTTGGCAGGAGGGTTGGACTGGATGATCTCTGAAGGTCCCTTCTAATCCCCTAACATCCTGTGATCCTGTGATTCCTTCCAGTACGTCTGTGGGAAGAAGTGGCCACGTTTGGGTGTAGATAGTTCAGCAAGAACCATTTTACAGCTTAGGTGTGTGAAGTGTGACTGCAGCTTGGGAAGGCAAACTTGTGGAAGTGAGCTTTCCCCCTTCTGCATCCTGCCTGAGCCTCTGGCTCTGAGCAAAGGTTTTCCCCAAGGGTTGTTCCTGCCCAAGGAAGAGGTAGCTCAGAATGAGCCACAGCCACAGATTTTGGGTGAACAGCCTCATCTGAAGGGGAAATTAAAAAAAGAAAGAAAGAAAGAAAGAAAGAAAGAAAGAAAGAAGGGGTTAAACCCCCTGGTGCTGGGCACTATCATGGACGGTGGCACACCTCTGATAAGTTTAGGCAGCTCTTTGCTGGTACAGCTGCTGCCAGAGGAGCCATAATTTCATAATATCCTCCACCACTGAGCTGTGGTGTTAACAGAACGGAAGATGAGAAAATTGCAGTTGTAGAGCAGGCAGATGTAACCCGAGGCTATGGAGGCACCTTCTGTAAAGTGGCCCCAGAGGAAAGCTGGAGGCAGCATGCCCAGGAGCAGGTGGGATGTGACCCTCCCTTCTGAAGCCACTGACGTTCTGTCCACCTGCTCAGACATCTAAAGACTCACTCAGGCCTCAGCTGTGCACCGAGGCCAAGCAAGGCAGAAAAGCAAACCCGGGGGATTTCTTGGGTCCCATTGACTTCTGAAGTGGGAGTCTGACAGCAAGATATTGCCAAGCCATCAGCTTTTCAAGATGATCAAGAGCAGTGACATTTCCACATTTTCAGAGCTCTCAACAAACACAGCTAATTAAGTCTTGCATCACTGCTGCAGCTAAACACAAGTGGGTATTCATCTCCCCTTTGACAGAGGAGGAAGCTGAAGCCAGGGGGGTATTTAGGGCCATGGCATGAGTCACTGGCAGAGCCAGAGCTATATTTTCAGAGCTGTAAGCTCCAAGATCATTGCCTTTTCATTTAAGGTATTAGATTGAAAACAAGAGCTCTTTCTCAGAGTCAATTAAAGGGGAGATAAAGAATATTCTCCCATCATCCATAAGACCGGGATAACCTTTTCCACAATACAACACTAACCACCAAAGTGTTGCAGCTGATTTGCAGTACACAGAATATCTCTGATCTGGGGAGACTGTTGAGAGGGGGAAAATGTGAAGAGGTAATGGGGAGGGCCTGGGGCTTGTGGGCATGGCTGGCACACAAGGCAAAAGGGGTTCATAAAGTGGTCTGCTTTCCTCCTAAGTCCTTACCAGGGCTGCCTTCTGCCCTGCTGACATTAGTACCTCTGGGTTCCAACCAGGATTAGCAGCCAAGCTGGGAGCCTTCCAAACACCAGGGAAGTAAGCTCTTACCCCAGCAAGTGTCATAAGAAGACACAAGAGGTGAATGAAAAAGAGAACTGTAGAAATAAGTTACCAGTGGTATCAGCCTCTCTCAGGTCTGTTTTTAAGCTTAAAAAACCCCCCCTCATTTCCAAAGGTAATACTCATGCCCGATTTCGTTCAAATCTATCATATGTATGTCATAATTAGGATTCAGAATAAACTAATGTACATATAATTATCTACAGACAAAGAAGTGGGCGTGTGCATGGGCGTCTGAAGGCAATGACTTCTTCAAGTGAGTGTTGCCTAAACTAACCTGCCTCAGCTTGCAGGAACGCTTTCCCCAGAGCACAGCCCTGGCCCAGTCTGCTGCTGGGCGTAGCAAAACCAGCGAGTGCCAGTCAGAGGCTGGAAGGTGGTGTGAGTATCACCTTTGTGTCACACTCATCTCCAGGCCCTGCTCTGAGCCTCCTTTTCCCTTTGTGCTCTGGGAGCCTCTGGCAGTGTGATAAACCCAAAAGGTGCTCGGGAGCAGCATCCCAGGAGGCTAACTCCTCCCAGTGCTTCCAAGCAGCTCTGCTCCTTTTCCCCAGCTCAGTCAGGACCAGCAGGCAGCAAAGCATCAACAGTACAGTTCCAGATTCCTACAGAACATCCTTACCAGAGACGAGCTTTCCGGGACCAAATAAATCGGCCTGTGTTCTATGCATCCTTTCTGGAAAGGTTTAAAAAACACTTTCTTGTTGGGTGCTTGCTGCCCTCCAATCCATGCATTTTGCTCATTCCTCA
The DNA here is from genome assembly GCA_013396835.1 of Psilopogon haemacephalus. Classification (NCBI taxonomy): domain Eukaryota; kingdom Metazoa; phylum Chordata; class Aves; order Piciformes; family Megalaimidae; genus Psilopogon; species Psilopogon haemacephalus. Next base: position 2,611,588 of record VWZI01021156.1, on the reverse strand, counting down.
TTTTTTAAGTCACAAGCAACTTGGAAATACACTGCTGTAAGGAGCAGGACTAAGGCAACACATGTAAGAACACCAACCAAACCGCACTGTGTCAGGAACCAATACCCATCTAGCTCACCACTGTCACTCCAGAACTAGCAGCAGATGTTCTGGGGAAAGATTACAGAAGAGAGAATTTTTTAGTGTGAATCTCCACACGGTATTTCCTCCCAGCTTCCAGCACCACATTAAATATTTATCTAACTGGTGTGATATTACATATTTCCATGTTTCCAGATCTCCTAGCACTAGAGTTCTTGTAAAGTGTAAAGCCTTCAGGCTGTTCTGAATTAGCCCATTCACTGTCATTCTCATCACCAAACTCTGCATTGTTCAACTCATTTTCTCTCATCCATCAAAGCAATCTGATTAAGAGTCTGGATTAGTGTTCATAACATGCTGTCAAAAACAGATCCTGAGGGCACAGCCCCAGATACTGTGTGGGTTATACATGGAAACATCACAGCTCGCACAGCACGCTGACATCTACCGAGCATCAGCACAGGGACCTCCTGCTCCAGGGCCCAGGAGGTGAAATCCTTGGCTGCCTTTTTATTCAATCCTTCCCCAGAGTTTGCTTAGCCTCTCAGAGGGCTGGAGTTTAGCCTGTGGAGATAAAGATGTCTCTCCTTCAAGAAAATGCTGTGGGTCTGGGTGAGAAAACCCAAGGCAGGAGCTGGCGCATGTTACAAGCTGTGTGTGCCTGCAGCAGTGCACCAGCCCACTGCAGATCACAGCCACAGCACAGTGGCACTGCACTGCAAACTTCCCAAGCCCTTTGCTTTTCTTTGGAGGAGCAGCACTGTCAGCTAACATCTAGCAGCAAGGCATGATCAAAGCGGTGACAGGCTCACCCATGCTGTGACAAATGCTCGGCTACTACAACAGCTGCCCCTGAACAGGCTCAGCTCCCTGGGGTCAGGGGTGCAGCCTGTGCTTCCTCCACAGCTCCAGCTGGCACCTGCCTGCTGAACTCCTCTTCCTTCCCCCAGCCCAAATCTCTCTGGCTCTAGCTGCTGCTGCTGCCTCCCAAAAGCCTTCCCGGTGGGCAATGCAGCTGCCTGCTGCTGCCTGCTCACCCAGAGCCACTCCTACCTTTCATGCCATCACCCCTGGAGATGCTTCCCCCTGAACTCTGTGATGATCCCACAGTATCCCCTCTGCAGGATGGGGTTGAATAACATTTCTGGTTCCTCTCTGGTGCTGAGAAAGGCCAGACATAGTCCTGCTGGGGCTGGAGCCAACCCCAGCCTCTGTCCATCTGCTTTCCTGAGCCATTTCATAGACTCTAGAAAGGAGCTGCGGGACTGAAAATCTACAGACCCAAACATAACAGATTTCAAGGGACCTATCTTCTGCTAGGACTCCTTGTCATATTTGCTGTCTTGTAACATTTTTGTATGCATTTTTATCATGGTATTTCTTCCCATTACTCTATGGAGAAGTTTGACATCAACGAGCCCTTCCAAGCTGGGAGATTTACTACAAACTTTACCTTTCCAGTAACACATCTGTTTTGTAACATAAACTACAAATTTTGCAGTTGTTCGATATGATTTTGAGGAACTGCCATGCTATTCCATTAAAAAAAAAAAAAAATTCCCCTTGGAATGGGCTGCCCAGGGAGGTGGTGGAGTCACCATCCCTGGAGGTGCTCAAGAAAAGTCTGGATGGAGCACTTAGTGCTATTGGATAGGGCTGGGTGATAGGTTGGACTGGATGATGTTGGAGGTCTCTTCCAACCTGGCCTATTCTATTCTATTC
>VWZI01021156.1:2588560-2609754 GCA_013396835.1 Psilopogon haemacephalus | reverse complement strand
AGAAATGAAAGCATGAAAAGAAGCAGCTTGTCTCCTGAGCTGACTTGGTCTGATTGCTATGACTTTACAATCACATTTCAAAGCCTCTGATGACCCTTGCCCAACCTAAATACAAAAGTTTTAAACCCAAGCTGCATCTAATTGCAGATTCTCAGTTTCACATATATAACAGCTGAGTGCTTCATGATTGCTGGGTTTGTTGTTTGGGTGTTTTGGGTTTTTTTGTTCCTATAAAGCAGCAGCACAGAGGAATTAACCCCACAGGCTCTTCTTGCAGAACAGCAACCCTGGGGTAAAAGCTACCTTCGCAAAAACTTGCATTGTTGTGGCAGTGCTGCAGTGTTCCTCCATGCCCAGCTACTGCAGCTGCCTGACCCTGCCTCCTGTCCATCCCCATCTGCTGGTGAAATCCTCTGCTCACCTACCCCACTCCCTTACACAGCAGTGCTAGATGGCATATTTACATTAATTGTGTGACAAAACAGAGACACAAACGTTTCCACTTCTAAGATGTGATCCTTAGCTCGATTGAGCAATGATTCAGTCTTACGGTTTAAGCTTTTATTTCTTTCCATTGACTTGAACTCATTTCAACTCCGGTCCAAGTTATATCCTTCTCTACTAACTCTTTTTCATGCTGTTTGTTTACCATGAGGAATTATGAAGTCATTGGCTAAGGGAGCTGGGGTTGTTCAACCCAGAGAAGAGGCTGAGGAGAGACCTCATCACTCTGCAGCAACCTGAAGGGAGGTTGGTGTGAGGAGGGAGCAGCCTCTTCTTGGTGGCAAGCAACAGGACCGGAGGAAATGGTTACAAGGTGCACTTAAGCATCTCTGTTAGGCTCTAGCCTGAGATAGTTATCTAAATACGCAGACACACCTTCTTTGAAAGACATAGCTGAAGGGAGGGGTGGTGGTGGTTCTGGTGCTCAGTGCTGCTGCTAAGCCAGCCCCACGTCACCATCACACTGGGTACTGATGCCTGCACATCTCAGCATAAGGCTTTTCATTACTCCTGGAGAACAATGCACCAGCTGGTTAAAAAAGCCCTGCCAAACCTATAGCAATTTGACATGAAGACAATTTTCTAGGAGTGTATCTTCTGGCATTCCAGACACAGGCCCCATGGAATGATGCTGGTGAACACGCCAAGAGCAGGCAAACTGCTTGCGAGGCTTTGGCAGCCCAAGTTTGACTGCTGCCTGCTGCTCAGACAGGCCAGCTGCTGCCCAGAGAGCTCCCTTCAAGTTTAAAAAAGAACCACAAAGAACTTCTAAATGTTGCAATCTAGGTGAGGTGCTAAAGCAAAGTTGCTGGTTGGTTTGGTATGTGATACTTATGTCTTGGTCATTAAACAAAGAGTTGTTCCAGCTTGCCATTAAAATTAAAAAAAAAAAATTGTTGATCTATCAAAATGTTTTCCTGCCTTTAGCAGCAGTCTCCTTTTTTTAGAGTCTCCTCTGGAGACTTTCCAATCCCACCTGGATGTGTTCCTGTGTGACTCGCCCTAGGTGATCCTGCTTTGGCAGGGGGGTTGGACTTGATGTTCTCTGGAAGTCCCTTCCAACCCCTAACATTTTGTGATTCTGTGATTGCAATCCTAGTGGAGCAAGGAGGGCTAGAGCATGTGTCCACGACGAGACAGCTGCTGCCACTGCCTGCTCTGGGCATCCCAGCCTCTGCTGGCTGGCTCCAGCCATCATCTTACAGTGCATTCAGCCAACCACAGAGAGATGAAGTGGCTCATGACAGCCAGTGAGATGGACAAGCAGATCAATTATTTAGTGCTTCTGTCCTGGAAGACTTCATTCAAGTTAAAAGGAGTCCATCTCAGACCTCTGGAAGATTTGACTGGCTGAGCAACGCAGGTCTACATCTGAATTCTTTAAGCTTTGCATTTTATTTTGCCTAACAATTAAATCAGATTCACTTATGAATATGGTCCACTTGCCTAGAGCCAGTTTCACTATCTGACCTCAGCAGCAGAAACTGCAGCACTGCCCAAGGTGCAAGTTTAAACTTAAAACCAATTTGGCTGAAGCTTCACAAGAAAGTGTCAGGGAAACATTTTTCCTATGCAGTCATGGAAACATTCTTCCTATGTAGTCAGTGAAACTCATCCCTAGTAGCATGACACCCACCAGCATTGTTAGTGAAATGGATGAAGGGAAACACAGATTATCATGGCAAGTCTACAAGAACCAAATCAAGAAGCAGTGAGAGGATGAGCAGCAATAGTTTCAAACTAGACAAGAGCAGATTTAGATGGGATGTTAGGAACGATTTCTGCACCGTGAGGGAGACAGAACTCTGGAACAGGTTTAGCAAGGAGGTAGTTGAGGCACCATGCCTGGAGGTATTCAAGGTCAGGCTTGACAAGGCTCTGAGCAACCTGATCTAGTGTCCCTGCTGACTGCTGGACTGGATGAGCTTTGGAGATCCCTTCCAACCCAGACCATTCTATGATTCTAAGACAACATCACACCCAGCAATGCAGAACCAGACTTTCTTCCTCTCGAGCCTGCAATTCCTTATCTTCTATCTACTTAATATTCGCCCCTCTCTTCTAACCTGATATTTGCTGATATTCAGCTGGAAGCTGAAAACTAGAGAGTTTCATTACTGCTCTTGCTGCATACTTTAAAAAGGCATAAGGACTGAACCTAAGGGGGCAGTTTGCTTAAATGTGTTTTTGATAAAAGTACACATATTTCTTACTGCTGTGCAAAGCTTAAGCATTTGCTTGAGCTGCTCTGGCTTTCTTTTGTGATGCAAGACACACTTGTACTAGCAAGATGCAGCCTGTGTTTATATATTTTACTTAGTGACATTTCAAAGCTCTTTGGAAAGGCTGCATGTCACCTATTTAATGCAGTGACTTTCTGTGCACTATCATCATTATTATTGCCAATTGTTTCTCTTTGTCCTGGCCTTGGTCGGGTTGAGATGAGGGCGTCCTGCTCTGGGGAAGGGATCCTCACTCTGATAGGTGTGGAGTGCAGGGCAGGACAGCTCAGCCACGAGTGGCCTCTGATTTTTAACAGAGCTCTGGATGTGAACAGGGTTAAACCTTTGTAAGTAAGTGCTGGTAGATAGCATCTAGAAAAACAGAAGTATCTCCATAAAAGTGAGAAAACCAGGAAGGCAGACACAGGGAGAGCTGGGGATGACATAAAGCTCAAGGAAGGATAAGGAGGCATTAGGCAGAGCTCCCATCATTAGACACAATGGCTTAAAGCCACTGTAACAACTATCCTTTCTGCAGGGAACAAAGTTTGTTCCTTCTAATCCTTTAGGCTCCTAGTCAGATGTGGTGACAGCTGCTCCTGCTATGACACAGGGTCAAAAGAATTTTAAATATGACTTTTTTTAGCTCTGAAAAAAAGCCTCCATTCTTGAAGCAGCTTTCCTTTCTGGCCACCTTAAACGGTTAGCTGCTGCTGAGTTTGCACAGCTGTGCAGGTCTCAATTTTAGACATGTTTTAGATAGCTACTGGCTCTGAGTAGGTAGAAGTGGAGGAAGCAATGAATTTTGAACAAAACTAATGAGGATAAACTTAATTTTCTACTTTATTTTCTACTAATATACTCTTGCACTGGTACATTGGTTTGAATATCACTCAAGCTCATAGGCATAAAGGCTACCTTTGTGTCAGAGCAGAGGAAATGTAAGAAATAATCAGGCTCATTTTCTAGCAAACATCACATACAATGAGGAAGCTCCCACTAACAAGACACCTCTGTTTGTCTCACACTGCCTCAAACCTGCAGCCACCTGGAAAGGAATTACAGCCTGTTGAAGAAAGTCATCCTTGGCAACTCTTCCTATAGAAGTCAACCACTGTAGCTTTCAAGCAAACCCTCAGCCTTTCAAACTTTCCAAAGAAAGAAGCAGAGTGCTGAATACAGTCAGATCTTGCCAGAATCAGAAATGAAATGCTGCCAACCTGCCCCAAAAGGTCTAGAAGAAATGGTCTTAATTCATCTGCCATCAAAGCTTACATCCAGCATGTGAGGGCAGTCATCCAGCGTACCAGAAAGGCAGAACTTCAACAAACACTTTCTTCTGGTGACTTTCTGCTTCCAAACACTGAAGAGAGATGTTATTTTATTTGACTTCACTTACATATTCCTGTACTCCTCACTGGTTAGGACACACCTTGAGTGCTGTGACCAGTCCTGGGCCCCTCAATTCAAGAGAGATGTTGAGGTGCTGGAAGGTGCCCAGAGAAGGGCAGCAAGGCTGGGGAGGGGCCTGGAGCACAGCCCCAAGAGGAGAGGCTGAGGGAGCTGGGGGTGTGCAGCCTGCAGAAGAGGAGGCTCAGGGCAGAGCTCATTGCTCTCTGCAGCTACCTGAAGGGAGGTTGTAGCCAGCTGGGGTTGGGCTCTGCTGCCAGGCACCCAGGGACAGAAGGAGGGGACAAAGCCTCAAGCTGTGCCAGGGCAGGTTCAGGATGGATGTTAGGAGGAAGTTCTTCCCAGAAAGAGTGATTTGCATTGGGATGGGCTGCCCGGGGAGGTGGTGGAGTCACTGTCCCCAGAGGTGTTTAAGAGGAGGCTGCATGAGGCACTTAGTGCTGGATGAGGGATGGTTGCAGATGTGTGTGCATGTAGACATACCCACAGCTATACACACATACATGTGGAAATGTACACATACAGCTCTAGATCTGAATTTTAAAAAGGCAAGTGGGTGGAAAAATGAAAGCATCATTGGTAAAGTGAAGGTTATGGGGTAAGACAGAGAGTAACAGAGGAGAGCAGAACTCTGAGGGGTGTTCAAGGTAAAGACAAGAGTCTCAACCATTGTGTGCTGAAATGAGCAACACACAGCAGGAAGGACAATACCCACGGTGGCAGGAGAGGAAACAGCCTGTAGAAACCACATCATGAGGACTGTGCAAGGGCTCCATTAAGTGACTGGAGACTTGAAGATAAAAGATTTTGGTAGTCTGGACACAAAGAAGAGTAGGACACCTGTAAATATTCATAGCATTAATTAATGCACGATTGCTGTGTGCCTTCAAAAGGGACAGAAGACTCAGAAGACTTAAAGTTCCCTCCTAGCTTTTAAATTCCCATCACAAAGTTGACAGCAGAGATAACAGCAGCAGCAGCTCCATCCTGACCCTCAATTTTCAGTAGTAGTAAGAGATTAAGAGGGCAGAAGGAGAACTTGAGGTGACTGATAAACAGATGATTAGTGTGAGCCATAGGCAGTACAGGGAAAAGAAAGATGAGGCAGGTTGGAACAGGTCTTTCTGACTGCTTTTACATGGACTAACTTCAGCACTTCAACTGGAAACCAGAGGGCTGGGTTGTGAAAGCACAACGGACACGATTTCAGTATGCCCGTGTGTAAAACAGCTGTGCACGTTGGGGTTTTAAAATAGGAACCTTGTATATATTGATCAAAGCTGTTCCTACATCCACAGGTAATCAGCAGCAAAGCAGGCAGGCACCTGCACAGTGGTTTGCTACTGATCCTGAAACCTAAGCACGCTGGTGTAAAACAACACCAGTGACTGTTACACAGCTCAGAGCATTCAGAGCAGGTCGTGAAGAACCTGCAGCTCCTAAACCACCCACAGCCTGCAACATGACTCTTCTGGCATGATGTCTCTTACTGCCAGATCACTCTAAGTATGCAATACTGCCCTTGGGTTTAAACAGAAGCCGCCAGCAGCAAAGTGTAGCTCCAAGCTGTGCACTGTCTTCTGAGGCAGTCCAGGTTCCAAACCTGGCAGTTTCCTTCAAGCTACACCCTGCATACAGCAGCAAGTACACCACCATTCTGACAGCTGTGCTCCACTTCAAACTAATCACAAAGCTTTACACTGGAATCTTTTCTGTAATTCCTTGCAGGGTATCAAGCTCCTCAGAACTGCAAGTTTCAGGGTCCCAGCTGAGGGTCCCCAGATTCTCTCATGCTGCAAGAGGGCAGTGGGGCACGGGTGAATCACAGCACCCTCTGCTTTCCATTTCTACCTAAGATCATTTTGTGACTTCTGAGGCTTCCCAGTGATGCATGAGCAGTATGACACCAGCAGAGAGAATCCAAATACCAAATATTTTTCAGCAATCACTGAACCTGTCCTCCCTAACTGCAGACAAGTTTTATGGTTTGTTTGGCAGCCTGTATCAAAGAGGTCTGACTTCCCACATGAGTGTTGCCCTGCCATGCTTTATCTGCTCTAAGTTCTTCTTGTTTGTTTACCATAGTGCTTTTGGGGGTTGGTTTTGTGTCGTTTTGTTTTTTAAACACAAGAGAACAGCTTGGTTTGCCTTTGAATGCAGCTCAGCTTTCCTTGTACAAAGTCAGGCAACACTCACCATCTTTCTCAAAGAACGAAGTATCAGACTCTGCTAGTCCAAACTCTCACCCTCTGAAGTGCCAGCCCCAGAGCTGTTTTGGTGAGGAATGTGTGCTTCAGCAGCTGGGGAGCAGGATGCATTTCAGATAGAAATGTACTTGACTGCAGGCTATAGATCCAAAAAGCCCACTGTGCCTGGTACAGATTGCATCAACTCAGCCTGGAGAAACACTCAGTATCACAGCATCACAGAATGACAGGGGTTGGGAGGGCCCTCTGGAGATCATCTAGGCCAATTACCCTCCCAGAGCAGGTTCACCTACAGCAGACTGCACAGGAACACGTCCAGGCAGGTTTTGAATGACTCCACAAATAGAGACCACAGAACCTCTCTGAAGAGCCTGTTCCAGTGCTCTACCACCCTCAAAGTAGTGAAGTTCCTCATCATGTTTAAACAGAAGTCTGTTCCCATTACTGCTTGTCCTGTCATTGGGCACTCCTGAAAAATACCTCAGTGATAATCCTGCTGAGATTTTAAGGGTCTGCTTCAGTAGCTTTGTGAGGTTTTTCAAGACTGCTCAGCTCATGTCACTTTTCTTACTGTTACTTGGACTGAAGTGAAATCTCAAGCTGCTGGCCTGTGCAGCAAAGTGAGAACAGAAGGCACAAAAGTAACAGGTGGGTGGTGAAGAGAAATTAAAGCGACAGTTCAGTGGACTGAGCAATTGCATTTCTTGGACTTGAATCCCTTTTTGTTATGTCAACTTGTCTGATACGACTATATGAAGAATAACAAAGGCTGAGAAAGCAAGAGCACTGCAGGACACAGGCAACTCTCACAAAGTGATGGTGGCACCTGTTAAATCTCTGGGCACCAAGGCCACGCTCCTCCCTGTGTACTCAAACAGGGGAAAATGTCATAAAGTGGGGGTCTGTGGTCATGGCATCCTCAACAGGTCTCACTGATTGCTACTTCAGGAGAAATAGCCCAAAACTTGTGAAGATGGATAGAAACTTCCTTGTGTGTTGATGCAAGCTGGAGCATCAGTTTGGAGAGAAGTATTTTTTTCACTCTTCTCCAATAAATGTAGCTGAATTGAAACCCAAATCCTTTCAGCTATGCATTTAGCTGACTTAAAAACTATTCCTCACGTCTGCTTTTGNTGCAAGTCCTTACTGGGGCACTGGAAAAAAAAAAAAAAAAAAAAAAAAAGACAAGCCAGACCTTCTCAAAAGCTAATTTCAAGAATCTGTAGGTAATTGGCTCAGCACTCACACTCCAAGTGCTGTGGGAGAGCAACTAACACAAATGGCTCTTATGCACATGCATATGTGGAACTACAACCTGCATAAACTTCTCACCCTTCATCACCTGGGGGCTTTGTATTCCCGAGGGGAGGCACTGGAGAAGCAGCACTACTGGAAGCAGCTCCTGGTTCTCCATAGCAGGGTTCAGTCAGCACAGACTGGTACTCCTGTGAGATGTGCCAGCACAGCATGGCAAGGGCTAGCTTCAGCTTTCATCTTGGCTTTTACTATCACACTGAGGGCATTTTACTCTGAAAATTGATCAGCTCATCCTACACATTCAGTGTGAATTTTGGCACCTGCTTCTGACCAGGCAGAAACAGGAAAGGGAGACATAAACACCTGCTTTCCAGGACAGCAGTGTGGGTTTGCTTCTCCTTTCCTGACTTCCAGACTGAGCCACAAGTGCCAGCAGGTAAGAGTGTAAGAGTTTAGCACTGTAATTTCTCCAAGTACTGGTTATCACTGATGTGTTATTATCTGCTACCACCCTGGACACAAGCTCGTTGTACTCTTCAACGATAACTTTTAACCCATTAAAAGTCTATGATTGGGTTGGCTTCTTGTGGTTTCTTTCTTTCTGTATTGTATATTAACCATAGGATCCAAATTGTGCTGATGTGGATCAGACTGCACATGCTGCCCAAGCACACAGACAGATCTCCTTGCTGCTAAAAGCAGTGCATTACCATTGCAACAGCACAAGCACCATCACTGACCTTCAAGAACTACTTAAAATCCCTGAAGGCTTGGCTGAGCAAAGCCCTCTGCCTTTACATGCCCATAGGTAAGGTGATGCTTTCTCCAAGCTGCCATTTCCAAATGCCCATACAGTCCTCATTTCATAAAGGCAACAGAGTCAAGAAAACACAGCTGGACCACCACAAAAGAAAGACAAATGTGAGGAGAGCACAAATTGCACCACATGATGATCCCCTCAGATCCCTGCAGCACTGCCTGCTTACTGCCTCGCCAGACTCTCTGCAGAGTCCCAAGCCTTACCTGCAGCAAGCTCCCCAGCCTTGACACCAGCTGCAACATTAGCTATATAGTCCTGAAAATTTCATGAGTGTTTTACTACAGCACCTGACTGCTTTTCTGCTCAATAACTCTAAGTTCAGCCAACACCATCACCCCATTTCACGGGGAGCACATGAAGCAGAGGATGGCGAAGGCCAAAACCACCGAAAACATCCTTGCTTTTAGATTCCTGAGCAGAGATTCTGAGCACCTCACTTGCCAGTGAATTTTGCAGACTGCAGAGCATTTGTATGTCCAAAACACACACTTCCAGGGTGGCTGTGCTTTCTGTGAGGCCCCAGAAAATTCCCTAACACCAGTTTGGGCACTCAGAAACAGCTTGGGTTTGAGACAGCTGCCTGAGACTACACAATTGTAGCTGCAGAATGACAATTGCACAGCACATTCAGAAATATTAAAACCAGATATTCCAGCTCAACTTTTCCCATTGTGAAAACAGACTAACAATACTGGTGTAATAGACTCTTCCTTCAGCCTGGGCAGTCTGCTGCAGCCATGGTATCAGCCCTCACTTTCCATGGCCATCTCTACACTCCACCACACTCCTTCCTCATGGGAGAGAGCAGCAGAAGTCCTAATTGGCAGGATGGAAAGCTAAAAGCTGTTGATGCACACATTGCTTTTGACAGGTGCACAGCTGGTAAGCTGAGAATCAGGTTTGCTCTCACCTGCCTCATCATCAATCCAAGTTGGCACAAAAGGGGCAGAGAGGTAAAGTTCCTCTCATCAGAGCAGGTAAAAGGCACCATAAAAGTGAGCTTCCCTTTGGATGAGGAATGGAAAAGCAAGAAGTGCCTCTAGGTAATGACTTTCCTAATCAGATCCTGTGCCCATGGCAGATTTGCATCAGCCTCTCTATCTAGAGCTACTGAGCATGAAAGCAAAGAACCTTTGTTTACTTTCAGCTGTTCAGCTCCCTGTGCCCCTTCATCACTAATGTCTCTCATGGCAGGCACATGAGGGTTAAAAATAATATTCAGAAAACTGGGGAACATTAAATGTATGCTTTCAAGTATGTTTCTATTGTCCTAACCACTAAAAATAGAATAATTCTTGAATTTAGCATTCCCATTGTCCTCCTTTGCACTTTCCACAACGAGGGTCTGACATGCCTTGTGCCATTAACTCAAGGCACGCTGAGCAATGCCGGCACACTCTTGGAGTGGCTGCTCATCAGCTTTTAGGACAACTCATAACTATTAAATGCCAAAAGTCTTCTGAAGTCCCTTTAAATAATTTTAAAAGGCACAGAAACAGCTCTTTGTAACTTATTCTGTAAAGCAGGATGAAAGCCTGACCTCAGCAAGTTAAATTTACTTTTGTATCTCCTAAAGTACAAAAGCAGGTCTCCCAAAAGTCCTTTGGCATGAGTGAGGGTTTGGTTTACTTTTTTTTTTTGTGTGCGTGTTTTGTTCCCCGAGATGATTCTCCCATTTTAAAAATAAATATGATTAAAGCAAACAAGCCAAAACACTACTGCAACATGACAGGGAATGAAAACAAGGTTCTGTGCTGTGAGGATCATGTGAAATTGCTCTGGGGAAAAAAAAAAAAACAAACTACCAACTGAGGAAAGATTAAATAGTTTTCTAGAGATGAAATAATACTTAAAAGTGTTTGCAAAAGTCAGCACTGGGTTCATCTAATCCAGTGTCTGTCTCCTTAAGCAGGAGCCCAGAGCAGAGTGGAAGAACAGTGCAAGAACACTGAACTTCTGCCAATCTTCTCCCCCTCTCCAGCCATTTCCCAGGACTTCTGGGGCTAGATGTGGCCTCTGGTGTTAGTAGCCCTGAACAGACTTCCATGAACTTGTCCTGAGTCACAGGAACTTTGAGCAGTCACAACACTCTTTAGGTAGAGCCCAACCACCCAATTACCTGTCCTGTGAACATCCACTTCATTTTATTAATTGTTGTTTTCAGACTGGCTCCTGCTAGCTTCACTTTTGATGTCCTATAGTGTCTTTATGAAAAGGCAGAGAACATCATCCCTGCTCATCATTTCCACACCATTCACAGCTGTGACTTTTATCAGGTTCTCCTCTGCTTCCGCCTCTTCCCTAATTCCTGCCTGCAGAACTGAACTGTCCTTCCCACCACAGAGCCATGGGCAGGCTCAAAGTGGTGGCTCTCTGCCAACCAAAGCTTGGTCAAGCAGGTTCCCCAAGTGTGCCTGCACTGTGTCTAGTACAGCAGGTGTCACGTTTTCTGTAAGAACCAGCCCTTAATGGATAAGACTTTATCAGTACTACCTTGCCCTAATTGCATTATTCCATTAGCTCAGAGAGCAGAGCTTTATCTTGTAGTAATTGAGGCATCGGCAGCCTGAGCTTCATGAGGGATTACTGATTTTAGCCCTGTGAGGAACTGGTTACGTCTGTTAGCCCAGCAGCCTCTTCCTGGATGTCCAATCTGCATCACCAAAGTCAGTCACAATAAGCTCCCCCTTCTTAGAGGATCCTGAGTAATTGATTTCCCACAGCTGCTCCTGGGTCTTGCTCAAACCCTAGAGATGTCCACATCCACCACAGAGACATGGATGGAAGCTGCAGCACAGGAGGTTGCAGCTCAACACAAGAGGGAACTTCTTGACTGGAAGGGTCCCAGAGCAGTGGCACAGGCTGCCCAGAGAGGTTGTGGAGTCTCCTTGTCTGGAGCCTTCCCAGGCCTGTCTGGATGTGTTCCTGTGTGCCCTGAGCTAGATTGTCTGGTCCTGCTGTGGCAGGGGGGTTGGACTGGATGATCTCTTTGTGTCCCTTCCAACCCCTGACATCCCGTGAGCCTGTGACATTGCTAGGTCTTTTTCTGACAAGATTTGGGCCCAGCCTTTTTTCTCCCCTCATAGCTTCCCTTGTGGCCAAGGTCTCAGCACAGCACTCATCTACACAAATGTAGGTATCTGCACATTACCTAATGTGTCCAAATTCCTCTCACAGCTGGTAGAGATCCAGTCAGCAGGGTCAAGAGCATCTCTGGGGCACATTTCTCTGAAAGGAGCTAGAGCAACTCCGAGGAAACCACAAAGGACCTGCTTTCCACTACTGACTATACAAGAACAGAACAGGAGTGGCTCAGGTGCAGACATCTACACTGTCGACTTCTGAAGTTAGACATAACATCAAAGAAGGGATTATATATGCTGTTAAAATAATGGACATTTTATCTATAAAAAAGGACACAACAATTCAACAAACACAAATTTTAGCTCTTCCTACACATGAAGTTTCAAAGTTTGTTACTAAATGCAAAGCTGCTTACGATTATAAACTGCCTGCTCAGTAAAACAGAACCCAAATCATTCAACTTGAAGGCCTCTGCTTTCAGGAGAGGCTCTGCAGATAATTAAGTGCTACAAAACAACTGCAGCTATTCTGCAGCTCATTTAGAAAGACACAAACAAGCTTAATTTTATTAAAGACGACCTAACTTCTTTTTTATCATACTGTATTTATCTGTAAGAACAAAGCTCCTCAGGGCTCTGTGAATGCTCTCCCCCACTGTCTCCATCAAAAGAAATTAGAAATGGTAGAGGTCTTGTAGCTCACTGAACTTTGCACTTGCCAAATGCCTCTCTGAGTTCTGTTTCTTATCACAGAATGTGAGGGATTGAAAAGTACCTCCAGAGACTGAGTCCAACCCCCCCTGCCAAAGCAGGATCACCCAGGGCAGGTCACACAAGAACACATCCAGGTGGGTTTTGAAAGTCTCCAGAGCAAGAGACTCCACAACCTCTCTGGGCAGCTTGCTCCAAGGCTCCATCACCTGCACCATAAAGAAGTTTCTCCTCCTCCCTATTGTCTGTTACATTCTAGTTTTAAGCATCCCAGAATGTTGGGATGCTGTTGCATCATGGTCACAAGTGGTGCTCCCCAGGGCTCAGTATTTGGGCCAGTTTTATTTAGTACCTTTACCCTCAGTAAGCCTGCAGATGACACCAAGCTGGACCAGAGTGTCCATCTGCTCGAGGTGAGGAAGGCTCTGCAGAGGGATCTGGACAGGCTGGATCAGTGAGCTGAGGCCAACTGTGTGATGTTGACCACAGCCAAGTGCCATGTCCTGTGCTTTCATCCTAAAACCCCCAGACAAGCTTCTTACAAACCTGAAGGGAGAACAGAGAACATGTGGCTAGGGAGAAACAGGCAGAGAAGTGCCAGGGTCAGCAGTGCTGTGGAAGGAGAAAGTGGGCAATGCACTCATGGTCACCTCATGCACATTATCCTGAAATATTTGCTTTGTTTCAGCTCCCAACTGACATCAAACAAAGCACCCAACTAGAACAGGCTGTTCTTTTGTGAGCCTCTGTGCCACCCCAGCCTAAGACTGCTGGTTTCATGTGTGTGTGTGTGTTTTTTGTATTAATAATCATATAAGAGGATTTCAAATATTTTTTCCCCTGGTGCTTTCACTCTGTTTGGCATTTTGAAAATCTCCTTCACTTTGCAGTTTAGCTCTGCCTAGGGTTTGTATTTTGCACACCCTGATTGAATGAGGGCACTAATCCAACAGCAGGGTTGCCCAGAAAAAATTGCTCAAGACTTTTGCTGCATCTTAGCATAAGAAAAACCCAAACCAACCTCTGCTTCTCACAGAGATTGACTTTATCAGGCCAAGGTTTATTAAAAATTTAAATATTGTGCCATATTATGAAGTTACATCCAATAGGGACCAAAACTGTGGTCCTGGAAGCTCATACTTGGAGGTGTCCAAGGCCAGGTTGGATGAGGCCTTGAGTGACCTGTTCTAGTGGGAAGTGTCCCTGCCTATGGCACAGGAGGGTTGGAACTGGATGAGCTGTGAGGTTCCTTCCAACCTAAACCATTCTATGATACACAGAGGAACCTTTTTGTTTTGTTTTGATTTTCAGACATCTCAGAAGGGTTGTGTCTCATCTCTGTGTGTGCCCAGAACTGCCTCAGGTTCAGCAGGGGTGAACAGGCTCCAGAATCGACTTTGGGCCCTAAGGGGCTCAGCCTGAGGGGCACTTTCAGAGCACACAAGCAGATGAAGCACTGTGAAGTGCCTGTTGGCAGATACTTCCTTTTAAGGTAGAGCCAAAGGAAGCCTTCTCACCTCTCCCTCTTACTTCATAGCCCAGTGGTTAGAACGTACCTGGGAAGGGAAAGATCCAGACTCAGCTCCCTACACTAAGCCTGGAGTAACTCAAAGCAGCCTCTTAAGGACACCCCACTATAGGTTAATTCAGGTACAAGCCCTCTCCAGGCCTGCTACTGAAGCCGTGGTGCTGCACATGGACCTGTTGGGAGCAGGGAGAAAAGAGCCAGCAGAAAGCAAGTTAAGGCTGCCTCTGCCCAGGCCAGCAGCCACAGCCTCCTCTGCTGGCAGCAGGCTGCTCCAGGAGCAGGCTCCTGCATGCAGAACACCTTCACACTAGCAGAGGAGAAGCAATACATGCCCATTTCTTCCTATTTGTCTTCCCAGCATTTGCCTTTTTCAGTGGAAGGTTCTGGCTGCTGCTGATCCCACGGTCACCAAGGCTGGCAGGGCTCTGTTGGGGTTCTGCTGTAAGGACCCATCTTCAGGAGGGCACCCATACTGCCACACAGCCACAACTGCTGCAGAGCTAACATGGGGGGCACCTGGTACTAGTGGCTTCTGGAAAGATGAGAAGAGCCTGCTGACAGGAACTGCCCTGGGCAGGTTTGGCAGCTTTCTGCCACCTTCCCATTAGCCAATGGTTTGGTTGAGTAACAAAATGGACAATCCCACAGTGTGAAACCAACCTATGAAGCATCTCTCCCTTCCACCCTCCAACTTCTTCTGCAAATAGTGAATCTAACTGCTCTAAAATCTCTGGTAGCCTTTGTAGCCTCTAGCAGAGGATGAATACGAAGATGTCCTATCACAGCTGCTCCTCCATCACTGCAGCTGACAGCATGAAAAGCAGATTGCATTTATATTGCCTATACTCTAGCTAATATAGACTAGACTAGAATAGAGCCAGGTTGGAAGAGACCTCCAAGATCACCCAGATATGCAGCTAAGTGAAGGTTTTCACAAGCATCTTACACACATCAAAATGAACAAAATAACTCCTAAACAATTTCTAAGGGCAGGAAAAAGTTATTAAAAAATATTACTTTCAGCACACGAAACACTAATCGAGGGCTCTGTAGGAGTGGTATCAAAGTCCCAGTCTGTGTGGACAGGATTTAATGTAACTGACAGTTTTATAATGGGTGTTAAACCCAGCCCTGATCAATGGCAAACTGCTGAAAAAAAACTGATTTAGGTATCTGAGAGATCTCAAGAGTATGCCAATAATAAAATCACATTCTGACTGCCAAACTGCCTGCTACAGATGCAGACATGTGGGTAGAAACTTTTGATGCATCTTCCTAGACACAGATTGATCAAACAAGGCACTACATATGATTGCCACACAGAGAACCTACCAGCTGGGCAACAAGACTGAAAGGGTATGGCAGAAAGAAGAGCTCCACACAGTAACAAGGTGAACCTAGCAAGAATTGCCCCTGCAAAGAGACACAACTTTCCTTTGTCTTCAGCTCGACTGGCCACCTGCTCTTACAGAGCTGGAACAGCACAATGACCATTTTAGACAACACAGCAGGAAATTCTGGGAGATGCAAAGCCCAGAGTCTGCATCAGCAAGAAGCCTGAGTTAAATATTCCATAAAACCCTTCCCAAAATAAAACTACTAAAGATTTTTTTTCCCCCAAAGTCTGTAGTTTATAAAAGGACTTACAAAGTTGTTTAAAAAAAAAAAAGTGTAAAAAAATAAAGAAAAAATAGAAAAAAGGGGGAGAAAAAGGGTGATAACAGCAACTCTATCCCCTCAGCAGCTATTTTACCTGTCATATTTGTCGCTGCATATGACCCATATAACCTATGGTCCCCTGAGTCACCCCAGGTAATAATACCCCATTAAGAAGTTTAACCCAAGCTTCTTGGCACTTTTATAGATACAGTTTATGATCTCTGCCCCTTTACTAGAATTGAGCCGAGGCAGATCACGCCCTCCTGAGCCACCCACAAATCCCCACTGCCAGGGCACCTTCTGCCTGCCCACTCCCCACGCTTCCTGCCCTGCCTCTGCCTGTGCTGGGGCTGGAAAGCAAGGCTTGTCCCGACACGCAGCCCCTTACAGTCACAGGAGCTGCAGCAGGAAGGGAAGGAGCAGATATTCCAGCTCTGCCTGTCAAGTCTGCATTTCAAAGGTGGTGCTTGGGTGTGGGAAAGAACAAAGAGGGTCTGCCAGTCCACATGCAAAACCCCAGACTCTTCTGCCCCAGCTGTGGGGCTGCCGCTTAGGACCTGAACACATGTCCCCGCTTGCCCCTTCCCACTAAGTTAATACCAACCTCACTCAGTGACACAAACTCCACTTCCCTTCCATCCTGTCAAACTCTCCATGCCTTTTAAAATACACATTAAAAAAAAGTAAATACCCAGAACACCCAAACCAGGCCATGCTTCTGCCCCAAGGAAAGAGGGCAGAGAAACAGCTACTGTCAGTTCTTGATGATTTCACTCCAAACAAAGGATGGTTAAGATTTGTGGAGTCTTTTTAATACACAGAGGTTTCCTAAGGCTAGAATTTGCTTCCACACAGATGGAAGGTTTCCTTCTCTCAGAATGAGGCTACTGTTCTCAATAGCAATCTTACATCTCAACTTTAACCTGCCTTGGCACAGGGATTTGACTTCACCACCTCCAGAGGTTCCTTCCAACCCCTACCATGCTGTGATTCTGTGACCTTCCCGAATCTTCACCAGCTGCAACGGGCACATCTCTGCTGCACAGCCATGACTCAGGTTGTAAGCAGCACATGCTTTGTGGGTGTACATCCATTCCCTTCAGTTTGTGGCTGCAGTAAGGCTTAGATACAGCATTACCAGCACAGTAAAACATGTGGCAGCAGACACCCACCTGGGAGAAGGGAGAGAGAATTTCATGTGGAATCTCTAAGATGAGGCTACAGGTGATTCACGTGACTCACTTGCGTGCCTTCAGATGGCAGTCAGGCAGAACATATGTGCAAATCCAAAGCCATACTTCTGAAAACCTCATTTCCAAGCATTTCTGAGGCCCCAGCTGGCGAGATGGCACCTAACTCTAAGTGTTCACATACTCATTCATTACCAGTGACTAGATTACTGGCTATCACTTAAGTCTATTATGGACATCAACACATGCAGAGGATGTAGTTTGCATACAGAATTCTGGCCACTGCTGCTTTCCTTCTGCACAGAGAAGCAGATGGCTCATCTCATCCACCAACCCACCCACTGGATCTCATACCCACAGCCCCAGCTCCCACAGAAATAACTTCATGAGTAAGTTACAGATTCCTTGTCTCAGTTGCTGTTTTTCAGTCCCTTGAACGTTGCAATGAAAAAAAAAAAATATGCAGAAAGTCTTGAAGCAGGTAAGAGCTCATCCCTTTTGACAGACTAACCTTCAAGCCAATTCAGATTTGTACACATCCAAGAAAAGCAATAGGCCAGGCCTCGCTTGCCTTATGGGTTAAGACTGAGGAGCTTTCCTAGCCAAGGGAGGAATTAAGACACTCATCAAAACTGCCATGCCTCCTGGTTCAAGGCCCACTGGCATCAGTGCTTATGCCCTCTCTAAAACAAAACCCTGAAGAGAATGTGTTACTTGCTAGATCCAGTGCACAGACTCACCAGATCAACTTTCGAAGCACAGGAGTCAGATCCTTTGATGATTTTTTTTTTGTACTCTGCTCCTTATCTGAGAAAATGAAGTACTCACTGACAGTTTTCTTTAAAAGTAGACACTCTCTGCTTTGAAATCTGTTCCTGCTGCTATGGTGATGTAAGTGCTTTTCATAGTTCCAGCATCCCTGGCCATAGGAATATATTTTTTCTTCCCTAGAACAAAATAATCGATCTGAAGGCAAATGACAACACCACCATCCATTTTTAAGAATCAGCAAAAGGTAAAATGAATTGTGGTATTACAAATATATAAAACCTTGCTGTTCCCAGACTCAGCTGAACAGCTTCAAATGCACTAGCAGGTCATACCTGGCAACAGGCTTACAACAAATTAAAGATGTGTGCAATTATACCACTTTCTTTTAGTGAAAAATTAAACACATGGCATTTTTTATCTCTTTTTACCATTTGCCCCCTCCTGTCAATATCCATCAACATTTTCTCCTTTGAAGTGACACTTGCCAGATACACTGAGTGGCCAAGTTGCAGCACTCCTGAAAGGACTGACTTTGTATATAACTATAAAAGACACTGTCTGAGGATGCCAAGTGCACTGAAATATGGGAATGTTTTTAACTCACTTAGACATGTCTCAACTCAGCAGGATGCTTACCCAAAAAAAAAAAAAGACTTTTGGTGGTTTAGCTATGCAAAAATTCAGAGATAAGGTAATGCTAGAACCTTGCACATTTGGGCTAGAGCAGCAAAGATTTTGTTTTGTTTGTGAAGTGACTCCAAAAATAAATACATTAAAGGCTTTTTCAAACTCAGTCTTAAAATTTTGCTACTGCAATCTATAGTTAAATAGTTTTTATTAACCCTTTTATAAAGAAAACAGTTTAAAATGTGTTGACTCATACACAAGTTACAAGATAAAGTACATGTTTCCAGAAGCTTTGGTGTCCCTGTTAAGAGAAAGGATCTTGATGAGTTGCTGTTCAGGCAGCATTTTTTGTATTTTTTTTCCTATTGCCTCTATTTGATTTTGTTGTTGCAAGTAATGACGTATTTTCTAGAAAGCACAGCAAAGTTTCACACTGAAAGAGCTATAAAGTCACTCCAGTAAAATCTATGCTAATGTGTCCTCTGTTGACTACACTTAGTGACCCTGTAAGAACCTTTGCTGCCTCCCAGCAGGCACATACAGCTCTGAACTACCACTTGAGACAATGACCTACTGCACTATATCACGATCAGTTAAACAATAAGACATAAATCCTGTTGTAAAAAAAGCCTAGGTCTTGGTGGATAAAACGCCATAAACACAGAACTGTTTAGTGCCCTTCATTATGTACTGCCCCTTATTTGCCTTCAGCAAAACCCACCAAAGAGGGAGCAGCTCTTGATGCATTTCCTAGTTAACTATAGAAAGTTTACTGTACTCTGCAGGTCACATATGAATGTGGTGTAGCTTGAGAAGCAAGAGACAGCAGTCAACTGTGAGCTGGAGAGAAACCTCTCATACAGTGAAGAAGGAGAAAAAAAAAAAAAAAAAAGGAAAAGCTCTCCTCCATAGGGTTGGTTTTTTCCCCTTTAAAATTTAATCTGAAGGCTTCTAGTGAGGGATCGAACATCACAAAATCTAATACAATATTGCAAGTCATATATATATATAAAATAAAAGCTGTCAAAAATGGAACATTTAAAGTTAACGTAGTATCTATCCTGTCAGTGATCAGTAGAGGTGTGGCCATGAGGAAGCTCTTCTCTGCAGCAGGCATTCAGTCTATTCACACCTAATGCTCTTAAGCTCCAATTACTACTACTGGCAGAGTTGGTGTCTTTTAAATTTATGCTTTGCTTAACAGTCACAGGCTCACAGGATGTCAGAGCTTGGAAGAGAACCAGAGAGATCCAGTCCAACCCTCATGCCACAGCAAGACCAGACAATCTAGCTCAAGGCACACAGCAACACATCCAGACAGGCCTGGAAAGGCTCCAGACAAGGAGACTCCACAACCTCTCTGGGCAGCCTGTGCCAGTGCTCTTGGACCCTCACAGTCAAGAAGTTGCCCCTTGGGTAGAGCTGGAACCTCCTGTGCTGCAGCTTCCATCCACTGCTCCTTGGCCTATCCCAGGGAGCAGTGAGCAGAGCCTGTCCCCCCACTCCTGACCCCCAGCCCTCAGAGATTTATGGACATTGATTCAATCCCCTCTCAGTCTTCTCTTCTGCAGACTAAGCAGCCCCAGGTCCCTCAGCCTCTCCTCATCAGGCAGTGCTGCAGTCCCCTCAGCATCCTCACAGCCCTCTCCTCTACTGGACCCTCTCCAGCAGATCCCTGTCCCTCTTCAACTGGGGAGCCCAAAACTGAAGACAGTACTCAAGATGAGGTCTCAGCAGGGCAGAGTAGAGGGGGAGGAGAACCTCCCTTGATCTGCTGGACACCCTTCCCAATACACTCCAGGATCCCATTGTCCCTCTTGGCCGCCAGGGCACTTTGTTGTGCCATGGATGTTCTCCACCAGCACTCCCAGGTCCCTCTCCACATGGCTGCTCTCCAGCAGATCACCTCCCAGCCTGTCCTGCTGCAGTTTATTCTTCCTCCCCAGGTGCAGGACTCTGCATTTGTCCTTGTTGAACCTCATCTGGTTCCTCTGTGCCCAGCTCTGTTTGCACAGGTCTCACTGGATGGCCTCACAGCCTGCAGCTGTATCAGCCAAGCCTCCCAGTTGTCCGCCTGTCCCCACATCAATGCCATTGATGAAGATGCTGAACAGCACCAGATACAGCACTGATCCCTGGGGGACCCCACTAGTTACAGCTCTCCAGCTGGACCTGGCAGCACTGATCACCAACCATGAGGCCCCTGATGAACACAAGTCATGAAACAGCCCATGGATTTCTTGTCCTGCCCAAAGAGCTAGAAATCCAATTGAGGCAGAGGGAAACAAACATGATCAGCACAACCATCTGAGTCAAGAGAGCAACAAAAAACAACACACAGCATGGGCCTATGTATAGGTACCTACCCATGTACTATTTCTACCAGGAAGGGACTTATTACAAGGGCTTGTAGTGATAAGAAGAGAGGGAATGGATGAAGCTAGAGGAGGGAAGATTTAGACTGGATGTTTTACAGTGAGGGTGGTGAGACACCAGAACAGGGTGCCCAGAGAGGTTGTGGATGCCACTTTCAAGGAGGTGTTCAAGGCCAGGCTGGGTGAGGCCTTGAGCAACCTGGTCTAGTGGAAGGTGTCCCTGCCCATGGCTTGGGGGCTGGAACTGGATAATCTTGAAGGTCCCTTCCAACTTAAAGCATTCTATCAATCTGTGCACTACCAGTCTGATCTGTATTTCCCCATCAACAGAGTGGTTTCACAAGCCACTGAACTATACCTTTGATAACCATTCCTAAACATTTGTGACCTGCACCACACAAATCCCCTCAAACATCTGTTTATTGTTTCTTGTTAATATATTCCTACAGTGTGAGACTGTTTAACAAATACTGGAGCTGGCCTTCAGGCACTAGGAATGTAAATTAACCTAATCTCAAGAAAGCAAGATGTGCACTGAGCCATAAATATATTTTTGTTGTTTATAATCACATCAAACATAACATACCAGGGACTCAGTTTGATATAAATTACTTCTAATGTCAGATCTACCTTCTGAGGTTATCCAAAAAAACCCTAACACATAACATTATTACTCTTCCAGGTCTGAATAATATTTACAGACATGAATGCTATATCCATTTCTCCAATCATTCCAGACACATTATATAACTTTATTTTTTTATTTGACAAGCAGCAGTATCATGTTCATCCTTTTTTTTTTTTTTTTCTTTTTTAATGTAGATACATTT
>VWZI01021156.1:2574185-2588550 GCA_013396835.1 Psilopogon haemacephalus | reverse complement strand
TTTTTTTTTTTTTTTTACATTTTAATGTAGATACAATTATTAGGTTATCTGTCATATTACAATATTTAGGGGGGTTGGTTTTGTGTGTGGGTTTTTTTGTCTGTTTTCTTTTGTGTTTGGGGGGTTTTTTTTTAGTTTTTTTTCTTTTTTACTTTGTCTTAAGATACATTAGAAAACATCAACTGCAAACGTGAAAGGGGAGGGGGGGGGAAGAAAAAAAAAAAAAAAAAAGCATGGTACCCAACCAATTTTCCACATTTCAGCAATACTTCACTCATTCTTTTAGTAAAGTTTTAAGAAATGTCATAATGACATGAGCTTGAAATATCTATAGGCATTTTCATTGACGCTCATGACATGGCACTGGTGATGTTGTAAACAGCAGAAAAACAGGGGCTGCCAAGTGACCAATTATGGAGGCACAGGCCTGCCTCTTCCCACAGGAACACACCAAACAGTGACAGCAATGATCTCCTTACAATCATACCTGCAGGACAGCAACATCATGCTACATAACTGTATTCATCTGCAGAGGCCTGGCTTCGCTCTATGTACTGTTTGTCTATCAGAACTTCAATACACTTCTTAATCATGCTGATACTTGGGTTAAACCTAGCTCTTGATTGGCTAATTACCTGCAAGAGAAAGAGAAGGTTTGTGTTAGTTTTGTTTACAGCAGCTATAAATGCTATAGAAGTATTCACTGAGGGCTTTAAGGCAAGTTTGGTGTGTTTTGCTTTCAAAGGCATGATTAAATAAACCCGGAATAGTTCATCAGATCAGGGGGCTGGAGCACCTCTGCAGGTTGAGGGAGCTGGGGTTGTTCAGCCTGGAGAAGAAAAAGCTCCATCAAGACCTAATAGCAGCCTTCCAGTACCTGAAGGGGCCCTACAAGAAGGCTGTAGAGGGACTGTTTGCAAAGGCCCGCAATGACAGGACACGGGGCAATGGTTTGAAATGAGAGAAGATTTAGCTGGAACAAGTTCTTTAGTGTGAGGGTGGTGGAACACTGCAACAGCTTGCCCAGGGTGGTAGTTGAGATCCCATCCCTAGACGTATTCAAAGTCCAGCTCCACAAAGCTGTGAGCAACCTGACCTAGTGTGGGATCTCCATGCTGATGACAGAGGGGTTGGACTAGATACCCATTGGACCCAAACCATTCTGTCAGTCAATGACTTACAACTACCAACAACAGCATCTCTATGCATCAGCCTCAGGACACTTAAACTGACTGCTCAGACATTGGTTCTGTTTGCCTGTATCTTTTTTGTTTGATTTGTTTTCAGACAAGAGATCTTACTACTCAAGTGTCACACTTTATCTTGCCCATAGTTTCTCATTTGTTTTGTGAGGAAAATGGGTTTAATTTCAACTGGATTTCCTGTTTGCTTTATAGCTTTTCAAGGCTGGCTTTGTCCCAGCTCTAGAGGTTGCTGCAGCCCTCTGTGAGGCAGCAGAACTCACCAGGTACAACTCATTCAGCAAAGCAAACAAAAAGCTCTAAAGAGGGAGTTTTGTTGGGCTAACAGCCAAGGGTCTGGTACATTCCACAGCAGCACACATGAGATGAAACTCGGTGCTGACAAATTAATACATCTGTTCAGATTTGATCTAACTTCAGCCCTACACTGGAGCTGATTGTCACCATCATACTTTATGCATTCACTTAGAATACAGAGAACAAAAGCTAGAATATTGTATTTTGGTCTTGCAGTGTAAAAACTACACAAACAGGAAGGATGGATTGGAATACTTGTCAGAAACAATGTAAAAAATCAGAAATGAATGATTTAACAAATAAAAAGGTTCTTGATAGTAGGACTGGATTTACTGCAAGGTTAACAGGGGAAAAAAGGAAGCTGAAGAGCCGTTAGTTAAGCACACTACAAAAACTGAATAGAAGTAATGGTTATCAATTTTTTAATAAAGGTCAGTCTAGTGAGAAAGCTGAGCATGTTCAACTCACAACCCTTTGGCAGTTTGGCCTTATTCATCTAACGAGTTAGCAAGCACAATACAGACATAATCAGGTAAAATTTCCACTTAAACACAAAGATGAAAATCTCACGTTAAGTATTAACTATACAAAAATGTCTCTCCCCTCAGCTTGCTCTAAAACCTGGTAATCATTTCTGAAGTGCCTAACTGTGAAGTGTATCACAGACAGTAGAGAAGACACCTAGTATCTGAAAGAATCAAGCTCAGGTCCCAGAAACAGTGTACCTGAGGCAGCAATGGAGATAGGCACAAACTCATTCAAAGTGCAAAAAAGAAGGAAAAATTAACTCTAGTCGATTCTTTTAGAGCTTCGCCTCACTGCTTGGGGTTTCACAACTCCACATTTAAAGCCATATAAAGTCCTCACACTATACTAAGTGTACATATCAATTATTTAGAAGCCTGACCTTCAGTTCTGAATACTCTAATCCATCTAGGATCTAAGTAGTGTTCAAAACTGACAACTAAATGATAAAGCATATTATTTCCGAGAGTGTCATAAACTTAGGTAGAAGCTAAGATAAAAATCCAATACAAGTATGTATGGCTGGTGATAAATAAACGGTACACCAACTGTACTCTCTACATAACTTCTGAGTAACAACCAAAATCTCCACCTTTCTTGTAAAGGTATTCTGCAAGAGCAAAATGCAGCACAGCCACATTACATAGCGCTCCCCGAGTTAAACAAAGAAGCAATGAAAAGCAGTTTCTGTCTCCAAAACAGAACAGCTTCTGATCTATTCCACCCTTATAAATTGGTCCCTAACAGAAAACACTTGGAAAACTTCTAAGAATTTTAGAGTGTGAGAAAAATAATTTCCAAGATGTAATGGGGCTTGCTTATGTTTTCTGGTGCTCACTGTAAATTCTGTGGGATTTCATCAGAATTGCAGGAAACAATCATCAAAGGTTTGAGTATAACCATTCTTAAGAGAAGGATTTTCTCCTACCTCCTGAATAAGAGCATTATGTCGTAACACTTTACGTGCTTTCATGATACGGACTATAGCAGCTTGAAGATACATTTTTCTGTCTTCATCTACAGCACTTCTGGTCTGTTCCATCTCCTGCAATACAGGAACCACAGTAACATTTGAAATACAGTCAAGACGAACAAACAGGCAGGCAGAATTTCCTAGAATGGATAACATCTACACATCTCCTGTACAAAATCCTGTGTAGAATATCCTATCGATGCTAGACTTAATTTTGGTTGCCAAGGGCTACAAAAACATAGGAAAAGAGAGTTGATTGGTTCTGCTGTTCCTGGAGTAAGTTGCTTTTATAAACACCACCAACAAAAACAGCCTCATTAGATAAGCCAAGCTATCCCACTTGGGACAAAAGGAAGAAGCTTGTTTATCTTTTTCTTCTGCTTTTTACAGAGATGTTGAAGTGAGTCCAGGAGGTCACAAAGACAATCCAAGGGCTGGAGCACATCTGTTATGAGGACAGGCTGAGGGAGCTGGGAGTGTTCAGCTTAGAAAAGAGGAGACTGCAGGGGGACCTCAGAGCTACCTTCCATTACCTGAAGGGATCCTACAGGAAGGCTGCAGAGGGATTTTTGCTGAGGGTGTCTAGCAATAAGACAAGGGGAAACGGTTTGAATCTGAGGGAGAGCAAGGTTAGACTGAAGCTGAGGACGAAGCTCTTCAGTATGAGGGTGGTGAGACTCTGGAATAGGTTGTCCAGGGAGGCTGTGGCTGCCTCTTCTCTGGGGGTGTTCATGGTCAGGCTGGACGAGGCCTTGAGCAGCCAAGTCTAGCTGAGAAGTGTCCTTGCCCATGCCTAAGGTGTTGGAGTAGGCAGTCTCTAAGGTCCTTCCCAACCTAAACCATTCCATGGTTCTCTGATGATTCTATGACTCTATTGTATTTTCCCTGCCTATATTTTAAGTAAAACCAACATTTGCTGTGCTTAAAGCGTTGACTTTTTGGTGATGATTAAGTATTACACAGGGACTCACAGCTCCTTACACCAAACTGCTACAATACATTCAGTTTTAGCAAAAAGACACTTCCTGAGCTTGCTGAGGATAGAAAGGCCAAAGAGCACTTGCCTGTGGTGTGTCTTTCTGCATTGATGTAGTAATTTTGAATTTTGTTCGTTTACTGCTGAAGCTCATATTTAATGAAAATGTGGACTCCACCTCTATGTCTTCCTGCAATAAAAATCAGAATTTAAAAATCAGAAACAGAAAACAGCAACAATTCACTTGGAAAAAAAAACACAGTTAGGGACCTGCATGCATGCAAACAAGTTCAGGTTTCTTAGTAGCAAATGTGAACATGGCACTGACAGTCTACAGCCTCCTGTCTCTTTCCTTACAAACACAGACTTAAGAGTTGTTCACAAGGGTCAGTTACAGAATTCAGAAACAAAAAGCACAAACATTGGATCTGTTTATATTTTAAAACGCCCTCAATAAATATTAGAATCACAAAACTGAAAACATGAAAGTCTGTAATATCCTCACTGCATACCTTGTCTGAGTCATGGTTGATCATTTTGACATCAAGTAAGGATTTGATGGTTTTTGTCAGCTCCTTCTCATTCATTTGTGTACTGTCCTGAAGCTCCTTGTAACTGACAGTTTCACTGTTGTTGAAGGCAAGCAACACTGCCATTTGGTATGTTGTGACCATGGCTACATAAGGTTTGCACAGGTAATTCATTTTGACTTCACCTGCAACAATACAAGTGGTATTTTATAAACTGAAGGAATGTGCTGAACACTCATCTGAAACTCAACAACCAGAGATCCTGGTATGCTTCCAGACATCCTGTTCACACCTAAGTATGCATTTAAGGCTTGGAATGGGAAAATGAAAACTGATGGGAACATACACATATAGAACGGGGTCTGCAACAACCCTGTTTCTGGTTATCCAACTATGAATACCAGAACAATTATGCTCTTGAATATAAAAAGGAAACCTACTGAATTTGAATAATGCAATGTAATTTAGATAAATAAAAAAGGGACCTTGCAAATAGCCTCTACACCTTGCAACGCATAAACTTCAATTAGTAATTCCAGGGCAACTAACTCAGCAGTGCCATTTTGGAGAGAAGAATATCCAGCTCTAGTTTTACTTGGAGACAACACGTGCAAGATCACACAGAATTTTTGGAAATGCTAAGCAGCAAATACTAAATTAACTTCTAACACAAAATAAGTCAGTTGACTTCATATGCTGCATAATGTTCCAACTCCAAAGTCTGTTGTCATTTGAGAAGAGCTTTTAACAAGCAACTGTCAGTTTATAGAGCATAAGTTTAGCAGAGCATGAATTTTTACCTGTACAAAGATAATGTAACCAAGTAAGCTTCCGTCCACTAAAATGTTGACTGTAAAATAATTCAAACTGCAAAACAAAATGAACATCAATTAGTCACAGTCATAACTACTGACAATAGCTCATTATCACACCACCACTCCAGAGAAGATTTACTGGTTTTACATTCACCAAACAGGATGCAAACACTGCAGATCAATTCAGGACAGCATTTTCCTTTAGCAGATGGGTGATGACTGAACATCAGTCATTTACTGAGCTACTTGAACATTAACAAATCACTTGATGACTAAATTGAAAAGATTGTTGATACATTCCTGCTCTGACAGAATCAAACACTGTACTATTCCAAAGTAGTATCAACTCCACTGAACTTTCAAAAGAATTTCTAGGAGGTTTAAGCAACGAACCTTGTTAGGTTTTGTTACTCTGTTCCTTCTAATTCCATACAAAACTAAATGTACTTGATTTTTTTTCACATTCTCTGTTCCATGGCTGTGATATCCTACTTAAAATCAAGTGTGAAAATCAATTTTACTGATTTATTCATCCTTCCTAACAATCTCCTTCAAAAAATGTAAACGTCTGGTTAAGGTTTGTTTCCCAGAGTCAGCTATTTCATGACATATCTCAGCTTATATTCCTGATTTTTTTTTTTTAGGGGGAATTCCACAAGAGCGAGTTTAAAGGGTTTTGCCACCTTCCAAACTGGGTTTCAATCTAGACACAACGACACATGTCACAAACATCTCAGAATCAAGAAATGATTTTTTAATCCAAATATTAGGAATTGCTTTCAAAGCTAAGAATCAGCTCAGTTCATTTCATTGTATTTGTCAGTATTTTCCTCATCAATCAAGCGTAAAAGAGAGATGTGAGAAATGAAGTGACACAAATACACAGATAAATTGTGCATTTGTGTGACTGGACACAAGACAGCCACAATTTATGAACAGAATGAAGCAGTTCAGGTTTTTCTCTGTTGGGAGTGATGATCTTTTTTATTTGTAATTATTTCACATTTTCTACATCTTTACAAGAAGCCTCCTACTAACCTACCATCTGTACACTTTTTTCCAGTTCCTGAGGAATTGCAAATGTAGAAGAAGGAGCCTGAGTTAGAGGCCATGCACCAGCCTAAATGTATGGGGAGAAAAAAAAAAAATTAACATTTTCATACAATGTATAAAATTAAGAACAAATACATTTATTTACCAGATCTGAAGTGTATATTATATCATAAGGTATTCAATTTACACCAGATATTTTACTGCTCATTATGCAATGCTCACTGAGATACTAATTCCAGACAGGAACACAAAGCATTTTACATCACCATTGTTTAGTGTGTCAGTGAGTTCATTTTAAAAAGAACCACTAGGAGAATAATTTAATAATAAACAATAATCATAGAATAATTCCACAATGACCATGAGGAGTCCGTTTCCATGAGCAGTATTCATAGTCAGAATGTAGTTATTGAGAGATAAAAATGAAGTACAAATAAGTCAATAGTAATAAACATACATTAGTACCTGTAGAACATAGATTTGAAAACTAATCCCCAGGTCTATAATCGTGTCCTGGTTTTTGATAAAGTTGTTGAATTTATTGTTGAGATCAGCACTAACACTCATGTCCGTGTACATTCGATGGAGCTTGCTGGTAAATTCATAACCACAGGCTTGCTGTGAAGGAATATTGTAACAGGTTTCACAGTGAAAACAGTATGAGCTATAGAAATTAGGCACATTCACGACTGTATGAAAATGTAGGCAGCAGAAGTGGTGCTGTAATATTTACACACAACAGTAGTTACAAGAGGAAACAAAGAAACAATAATGATCAGACTGATTTTAGTTTCACTCCCTAGACATTGATTTCTATGAGCAATGCTGGTTTATAAAATAGCAGGACAGAGCAAGCTTATGAAAGGCCGTATTAATTATTTGAACTACCCAAAACACCATTAAAATCTCAAATGCTTAGGTGATACTTGGCCATGTAACTTTCACAGACTATCAAGAAATGAGAAAGTCAGACATCAGAAACAATCTACTGACTGCTGAATTATCTCTGGCACCTTCTGCTGCTCCCTCTCAACGTTACATACTCCTAACTTTCGTTTACTCTGCATTAAAAGAATATTACATTACCTTCAGCTTGTTAATCATGGCTTCTTCAGAATCCATAGACATAGACAAACCATGAATTAATCTTTTTGCCAGCATTCTGGCATAGAACTGCATTTAAAAGAAAATGAGATACAAGGATTTTCAAAAAGAATAACCACTTGCTTCAAATATGCCTTAAAATAACATTTTAACATCCAGCGAACAGCGAAAGTTACCTTTTGAAATACGTCTTTGTCATCAATGTATTTGAAAACAGTAATGAAACTTGTAAGTTTGTCCTCCACTTCATTCTCTGTCATTCCTTTTGCTGATTTCTTCAACAAGTTGTCACAGTACTTGGCCAGCTCAAGTTTAAAAAAAGAAAAACAAACAAACCCAAACCTACTTGTCAAGCTTGAGAACAAATGTATGCCAAGGTATTCCAAATCTCTACAGAGAAGTGAAAGCATTAAATACATCACAGTCTACAGCCTCGTCTTCTAACACAAGGTTTGATTCACAGGCAAACAGTACACAACTACAAACACAGAAAATATAAATGCCATGGGAAAAAAAAATCAGAACGGCACCAATTTTGCACACTCATAAAATATGGGTATAGGTGAAGTTATTTTTTGCTACTGAAACACACACCTGAGGTTCACTCAGTGTGAGAAATGGGTACATGTGTGATGGACTCTAGCCAATTCTTTAGACAGTTATAAAAATGATTATTACTTTACACAATAATAGGTATTATTGCTCTATACAATAGTAAGTACCACTTACCAACTCAGGTGCTTTGCAGATCGACTTGGGCTCCCTATAGTTAACTACTGATGTCAAAGCCTACATAGGAACACAGAACAGAAATTAAAAATATAAATGGGTTAAAACTTTAATGACATCTGAAGAAATTAAATATTCAGGGCAAAAGGCCATCCAAGACCATATGAAATGGAACTACATAAAAAGGGGTCAAAAAAGAAAACTGAATAAAAGGGTCTGAATTACTGTTCTGTGAGAGTCTGTGTGCTTCAAATGCTTAACAATGCTCAAGATGTGCTCTAAAACACTTTAAAAAACCTCAACATTTTAAAGTTTGGATTTAGTAGAAGTGGGAAGAGCAAAAGAAGAGAAGTTAATTGCAGAAGGCAGGAGGAAAATTTTATTTCTGATTAGAAACTTAAATATCAAAGTATAAAGATTTTCTTTTATGACAACATGCATGGCCCAAAGGAGCAGATAGAAAGAAATGGCAATAACTGCAGACAAAGCAGATTCGAGCAGCAGCACATATATTGACCTGAAAAGCACACATTTATGTGCTCACACCAGTAGGAAAAACTTTTTGGCTGTCAGATTATCTGATCAACTAAAGAGGAGAAAAAAAAATATTCTTCCAAGTGACAATTTGAAGCAGTGTTGTACAAAAAAATATTGGGGCTGCAGGAAACATGAGTGTGATGAAAAAGGAAGGGGAGAATTGTAGGCTAAAATTTGAAATTCTAAACAATAGTATTGAAATGATCAAAATCAGTTTCTAAACTGTAAGTCGTATTTAAATTAACATTTTGAAGTAATACTGAAGCAAAAAAATTGCACGACCACAGCTTCTAGAAATGATAGCTGCTTCTAGGGCAGGAAAACATTATCATTGTTACTATTATAGAGAACTGACAATGCCTCAGCATTCCAATACTTGCTACCAAGTCCCTAGAATCCCTGTGAGAAAGGAATGTCTGACTTGACAAGAAGTAAGAAGCTCTTTGAAGCTTAGAGCACTCTTTTGCAATAATAAGAGAGGCAACAGTAGCAGTTTTGACATTCACCATGAAAAATTGCCAGTAGGTTTTTACGCGTCTCTTATTGCTCCACCTTGTGGCACATGACATTAACTGCAACCCAGACACGAAAGCATTGGAATAGTTAACTAAGTACTTGTATTAAAGCATTAAATTCTGTTTTCAGTATCACAAACATAGACGGGCAACTACTATTATAACTGGTATCTTCATCACTCTGCCTTTCCAGAGAGACTTGGACAGGCAGGCAGGCTCAGGAGAAATTCATGAAACGCAATAAGGCAAAGTGGAAGGTCCTGCACCTAAATCAGGGCAATCCTCCTGTGTTCTGAATTCAAATAATGGTAAGTCTTTCAGCAACTACCTAAACATTAAAGTGGCTTCCTTTGTACAGATGTTTTCCCCTAACACTGGACAACTTCTTTTTCCCACTGCATTTCTAACCATAAAAATAAGCGTAAGAACCCTATCTTTGAACATCTGTTGATGCCTTCTAGAATTCTGGTGAGAGTAAAACAGAGTCCCACATTTTGTTTTCCAATACTTTTTTTCCTTAAGCAAGTTACCTTGTCAAGGGCACTCATAAAGTGTTGGTCACCATTTAAAACAGTGTTGATGAGTTGAACAAATTTACTATGTACTTCCAAAACTGACTCCACGAACTGAGTTGGCATCTAAAAGGTGGACAAAACAGAAAGCAAGTTAATGAGAAAAGTAGCATTATCTACACACAAATTGAGCCACATTAACTGTACATGTTTTCCTAAACATTCCTTTGGGTAACAGTTAACAGTGATTAAGTCTTTGAAAGGATTGATTCTGCACTGTTGTACACTTAAACACTGTGCTTGAGTATGTTTTGGAAATAAAAAGTCTATGGCTACACTTAAAGTCTTGTCATCAAACACAGATTTGAGTTTATACTGCTCTCATCCTGTCTAATCTTGTACATAATATCCTTCCAAAAATCATTAAAGCTAACATGTAGATAGAGCAACCAAGCCAAAACCCTACTGAAACAAACTGCTGCTTCTCCTACACACCAATCTCAGAGACAGCAAATCTGGATGCACCCTTTGCATTTGGCTGTGCAGCAGTTACCAGTCTGTGTAGTGCTCATTTCAGCATTTCATGGCTCACAGCAACGAGAGAAGTCCCTACACAGGCAAGCTGGCAGGCAGCAACACAACAGTGTGCAATGCCCTAGCTGCAGCATGTGGCTCCCCAAGTGCATTTTCATGTTTTGATGACAAAGTACTTAATTCACACAGTGGAGAGAGTGTTCCAGATTTTGGACTGTGAATTTTCACCACCCTCACCGTTCTGCATTCATTTCCCTGCACAGACATTCTTAGTTTGAAAGAATAAGCTCAATAAACCTACAGATAATTTGAAAGCAAACTACATTACTAAAGACTTAGCCCATTTTCAGTATGCATAAAGGAGTTAGTGAAGAGCAAGCACTCATGTGCAATCAATAGAAGAGTGCATTTACAACAGTTTGCATCTGTGTATTATTATAGACAGAAACATTGCATGGCTGAAGTCACCATCCTGAAATGAGCACAGATCTAAACAGGAAGATATACACATGTACATCCAATGCCAAATAAACGATTCTTTCTTTGCTTCTGATCATCAGTGCTAGAAAAACAAAAATGTAACTGAGTAATTTAAATACATATGAACTGAAAAAGGTTTAACACACTAAATAAGCTACAGTATTTGCTGAAACTACATGAAAATATAAGACTACAAAGCTACTAGTGAAAAACACCACACTGCAATTTGGACAGGATGTCATGTCTTGACAAGTAACATGTAACTGAAGTAAATGGAAACATTGGTTCCTAATGTACAAGAACAGCAAATATCACTGACTTAAGAGGAATTCAGGAGTAAAATACATAGAGAGAACAAAAGGCCCTACTTGCCACAACAGCATTACACAAATAGCAAGAAATAGGCAGTTGTACTTGTTACTGGTTAGACCACAAGCAGCTCTCAGGATAGGGATGTGCTGCACAGATAAGTGTGCTGATGGGAAGTTACAATTTATCTGTAATATTCTAGACTGATCTCATATAAACAAAACTTAAGGCAAAAAAAAAAACAGACAAAAAGAGAACAAGGGTAAACATTTAATTAGACATGTTAATCAAGAGGTCATTTCAGCTGCCTAAGGAAACTCACATTTTCCTGAGAAAGATTGCTGGTTGCTCTAAGGCCCTCATCATGGATATGGTTTTGTAGTTCCTGAATCATATGAGGTAAACCACTTGACACAGCACGAAGCAGAGTATACATATTTGCCATGTCTGTAACAGAGATACATTTTTATAAGATACGCTCAGAAACACTAAAAATCAGCATGTAATAGAAGATCAGAATTTCACACAAAACTTTTCATAGGCTCAAACAAGACCAATTGTTTTGAAAAAAAAAATAC
This sequence comes from Psilopogon haemacephalus, assembly GCA_013396835.1. Lineage (NCBI taxonomy): Eukaryota > Metazoa > Chordata > Aves > Piciformes > Megalaimidae > Psilopogon > Psilopogon haemacephalus. The sequence continues at coordinate 2,576,881 of VWZI01021156.1, read as the reverse complement.
TAGCATACACTGGGTCACTGACAAATAAAAAAAAATAGGTGGAGGACTAATATCAATATTTATTGAGTACTGCCATTGGGACTGCCTCACTCTTCCTTATTTAGGAAAGGCTCCAAGAGGAGAGGCAAGTATGGAAAAGTATTTTGCCTGTTTATTTTAATCCTAGGTCTCTCTAATTTTCCCTTAGCAGCAGCTGACTGAAATTGCTTCAGATATCTTCTTGACTACTACTTTTCCTCCAGTAGTGGCTTGGAATTGTTACCAGATTAGAAAAGCTGTAAATAAGCAACTGCATTTTAAAAATGGTTTTAATTAGATGGAGTTTCCTGAGAGATTGTGGGGTTTGGTGTGTTGGGGGTGGTTGATTGTTGGTTGGTCTTTTTTCTTTGGGTTTGGTTTTCCCCTCCAGAAAAAGAGAACCAAGCTCTGATAAAATTTGCAACCTGATCACTCTTATTAGGTACAATTTAAGTTTCACTGTGAAAAGCAATTTGTTTCACATAATAGATCTCACCTTCCATGCAAGAGTAAGTATTTGTGCAAGGGTTCTCGCATGGGTAAAGAGGCATATAGTTGTCAGGAAGCCACAGCAAATGTAACAACAAGAGCATCTGCTTCCATGAAAAAGGTTTGGGAGGTCACAAAAGATTCTGTATAATTAAAAGTGGCTACAAAAAGATTCCAAAATATATTACAGTCCTGACCTGTCAAATGATGATGAAGGGATTTGTAGAGACAGAGCCATTGGTTTACAAATGAAAACACAAGCATAAAATATCAATTCTAGAGGACACAGGACTTCACTGTGTTTTTAAACCAACTGAGACAACGAAAGAGAAAGAGTATTGGCTGAAAGAAGAGTTGTTAATTGTAGAAAGAAGGTTTTGACTACATATTTGGAAGGACAAAAAGTAATTACATGGTAAAAGAAAAATTTCATTCAGTGTTGAATTTGGCTTTCCAGATAGGTAGCATATATCAGATGAAAACGCTTAGGCACACAGAGGGCTGCTGAGTAAAGAGAGTAATCTGCAAAGCTGAATGAATAGAAGAAACCACTTCATGGGTTTTGTGACTATTGAGACTTACCACTTCTTTTCTCTTGTCTGATAATATTGTGACACTCTGCATGTAGAAACTGCAAGTGATCAGCTACCATTCTCTGTTGGCATTCGTGAATCACTTTGCTGTATGAGCTGGGATGCAAATATTTCCGACACCGCATCTCTTCATCTTTTAGTCTACCTAAAACCTACACACAAGATTTTTAACTGAGAGCTGATGAAATACTGACATGAATATACAACAGCATATATATGTGGAATAAGAAGTGAGTAAGCAGTACAACAGAACTTGTCCAGGATGCTGGAAACTTCAGTTTACTCTTTTGAATCAGGCTGTTGCTGAATCAATATACTCTTCTACTCTGAGGAGTGACTTGGCTTAGTCACTGCTAGGTGTCTAATAGCACTCGGTAGTTTTCAATATTTCTTCAATTTTGTGACCAGCCTTCCTCCATTTCTCCTACTACACTTCTTACTCCTCCTAATAAAGTTTTACCACAACATCTAATCATATAAGAATCGCTTTACTGTCTGCTTTTAGTTAAACATCTGCTCAAAAGGTAGAGGAGTACATGTGAGCCATTAATAAAGACTCTTCAGAACCTGAAGGAAGGAAATCACCATTATCAACTCAATCATATGAACACTGACATAAAAGCACCTGTCCAGTGAACATGAGGAGAGCTTAGGCAGAGCAGTACAGCTGCAGACTTCTTTTCTTTCAGTTTAATTGAAGTCTTAGCCTGTTCCTGCGTTTCTCCTTGAGCGTGCAACCATTCCTGTACCCTCCTTATGTTTCAAAGCAATCTCACAGCCTTCTCCTCAACTCTTCTACCCTGTTAGTGTGGACAGCACAGCATCAAGGACTGAATCCTACTCTTGCACAAATCTTTGCTTTCTCAAGCAAGGTATAACAATTAGAAGTAGCTTCACTACAACCTGACTCCATACACCAGAAAGCAAAACAAAAGAAAACCCTTCTCAAACTATGTGAATTTTAACAGTGTTCTGTGGCAAGTCTAAGGCAGAGTCCTCTCTAACTATAACTGGGCTAAAACTCTCATCTTACGCCACTACAAACAGGAGGAAAACAAGGAAGTGAGGAAGTCATATTAATCAGTCTGATAGGAGTTTTGGTTTCTCTTTTCTTTCCACATGATTGATCTACCATTTACTAGGCAATATTTTGAAGCTGACAGTCCATCCATAGGCAAGATTCAGATTAACCACACCACCAAAAGGCATGGTTTAAACTACAGGAAAACATGTAGCAAAGAAGACCTATGGGAACTGTAGAGGGAAGCATATGTTATAATAGATTGATAATACTAGATTTCAGTTATTACAAGAAAAAAATACAGAAAAAATTCTTACCTTCTCCATGTATTGTGAGCAATTTGACTCTTGCAATAAATTTGAAGCTTCTTGTTTATAGTACTCCCCTGTTTCATTCAGAAAAGGACACTCAAAAATTTCCTGATAAAACTAAAAGGGAGATAAAAAAAAAAAAAGGACAAATAATAGGCAGGTAATGCATATAGTAGGTTGTGTTGGTTTGAGCTAATTGGAGAATTTGTGTGAGAAATTAGACTGCTGCCTGAGAGTGAGAAATTAAACACTATGTCCCTTCAC
>VWZI01021156.1:2557393-2573934 GCA_013396835.1 Psilopogon haemacephalus | reverse complement strand
GGCAGGTAATGCATATAGTAGGTTAACATCTAGAATTAAAAATAGGTATCAGAAATGTCTCCCTACCTTTAGGGGGAATTTTTTCTTATACTGTTCAACATGAACAAAGGAGTTAATAACCCCATGGATTACTTTCTGGTTTGGGTCTTCTCCACAGCGATCACTGAAACAGGGAAAACAAACATTCATGAAAAGGTAGGTATCTAATGTAACTCATCTTATAGTTGAATGAAAACATTTTCCAGAAAATTCCTCTGCTTAGACTGGCAAAATTGAAGACTCATCTTAAAATAAAAACATAACATACTTTTCTATTTCTCCTACACATTTAAATTTTTGAGACAATAGCCCCACATTGTGTAACAGCAAAAATAACCAAGCACTTACTTTTTTATTTCTCGGAGTAGCATCCGAATAAGGATGGCCTGCAGTGGCTCAATCATTAGTTTTCTCCACATATCAAGAGCTAGCTGTCAGGACATAATATGTTTACATCAATGAAAAAAAATACCAAAACACCCAAAACAAAACTAAAGATTGTAATTCCACATTTAGGGTTAAAAAAAACCTGCACTGTTAAGATACTCTCTTCTTTCTAAATTGTTTGCCTCCTCTCCATTCCCCTCTCATATATGTCAATATATTGATATGTTCTTCTAGCATTTTTCTTCTAGAACATCTGACTGCCTTTGGATGAAGATCACACAGGTCTGTACACTAGTAATGTCAGACACATAATTTCTGGTCAGGCAGTGTCTGAACATATGCCTCCTACACACAGAATAGAACTGATTTATTGTTTGGTTCCCCTCTGTCAAGGACTCTCAAATGCATGCAGGGACTCTAAGCAAGGTGCACATGTATGCAAAATATGTGAAACAGGCTCAACCTGCTTGTTGGAAATTTTTTGTCAAGTAAACTACAGGCAGGTCAATCCAGCAACTTGATTGTATTACTTCAAGATTTTTTTTTCTCCTTTAAGAAAGGGACTGATCTTAGCTCTCCACCCAGACTGACAATATAAAGCAGCTTTTTCCTCTATTTTACAGAATCCGTTGCCCCGTGATAGGGGAAAAAAAAACAAACCACAGGGCAGGTCTTAAACTACCTTCTAGCTCAGGGCTTCATAGTCACTGAACACTGAGAAGTCTGAGGTTGGTGATAGCAGCTCAACTCAGAAAAGCAGTATCCTTCACTGTGCATTCAAAAGCACTATTCCTTCACCATGCATTCCCAGCATGTGGACAGGAAAAGAAAAGCTACTGGCAGGCTACTTCCATCAACTGATCTCATCCTGTACTTTTCCTAGTACGATCATCATTCAGTGTCTGGAATACTTATGGTGATGATGAACTGTTTGAAGCCATGCCCATACACATCACACAGGCACCTCCAGTCTCTTGTACGTACCTGCTGCTACACACCCCACAAAAGAACTAAGCAAGCAGGTACTCGTTTGTCACCACTGAAAAGCTTCCAAAGTTTCATCAGCACAAGATTTTTTTTATCATAAAATTATCTTATCATTGCACTGCCTTATATTTGAGGGTAACAGTAGCCATGCAGTGACAGAAATGATGCATACTCCACTGCTGCTTAGCTGCACAGGGTGGTATCTACTATTATGGCTGACAATTATCTTCCTCTGTTGGTATTTAAAAATGACTCTCAGCACCTCCAACTTACATTAATAACTTGTCAACACCTTGCGCTTGCCCAAAATTATTATGCTTTTTAAAGATAACCCCCACTCTGTGATACTTCAGTTCCCAAAATGTCCATTTTTTCTTCCAAAATCTCTGTCCCAGTTGCTACAATAGGAATACAAACCAGCTTGCATTAAAAAATGGGATGCAGAGAGGACTACTAGAAAAAAAAAAAGAAATAATATGTCCTGAGACCAAAAAATAGAAGCCTAAAAGTAATTGCTTCAAGGGTTTCCAAAACTGTAAGTATTGCTTCTTCAAAATAGTTTCCAGATATCAGCCACCTAATAAACCAAAGTTTTTCTGCAAAGTAGTAGCTATTTTCACATTTTAAATTGAAATTCTTCAGTAGTTTCCATATTTGTCTTTATTTCCCCCCAGATCATTGTATTTACTGTATCAAAAGTGTAATCTCATCTAACAATCTTACATCAGTGCTTACATCACCTACTGAATTTAACTGTTTAGAATCTGTGACACAGAGAAGTCAAAGCTGAACTTGTAGCACTTCTGAATACAGTTTAACTCCAGTCCCACCTTTAGAGGTACCTACCTCTCCTATTTCCATCAATGGTTCATTCATATCCACCCCTCCGTAACCATACTGAAGATCAGCTTCAGTCAATTTGTTCTTCTTAATAAACTGTGTGTTGAGGTACCTATGGAAATAAAGATATTCCAATCAAATCAGGAAAAAGTTCAGGGTGTTTTTTGTTTGGTTTGGGTTTTTTTTATAATTTACAGTTATGGAACATCTTCTACATCACAAAAGGTAGCTTCTTTTAGCCAAGACAACTGCTACCTGCAGGAAATTCGTAAAACATCAATGATTTAATTTTAAGAGACCATATCACAACAGCAAGGTTAGTAACTGAGACCCCAATAATAACCTCACATATTACTGTCAGCGTTTTGCTGATGTGCACCATGCTTGTGCACAAATGCAACCTTACAATGCACAGAGCCATACTACTCACACATGCATGTGCAGATTGGCCACTGAATTCTGAGCACTTGACTAGTATTAGAATGACAGCAATGACAGAAAAATCTTCCTGAGCATCACGTATCTTTAAGAAAAATGTATTTTCATCTACTTACACTGTTTATCTATCTTCCATTTCTCAAGATTAAAGCATGAAAATAGTGACAATTTTTATAGGGCAAATTTTTGTCCTTTATGATCCCTTACTCAGGTTTATGATGACTAGCAAACAGCTGTATTACACGTTTAGAGATAAGAGGAGAATTTGTAGAAATTAATAGATATGAAGAAATGTTATAAACGCTGCTCTTTTTTTTAGTATTTAGTACTTACTATTGTATGCGTAGTTTTTATAAAGAACAAACCAGTTTCTGTGCAAGATCCAATAAAAAAACTCCTCTGATTCATAGAATGGTCTAGGTTGGAAAGGACCTCAAAGCTCAGTCAGCTCCAATTCCCCTGTGCCATAGGCAGGGACACCTCCTGCTAGAACAGGTTGCTCAAGGCCTCATCCAACCTGGCCTTGAACACCTCCAGGGAGGGAACAGCCACAAACTCCCTGGGCAACCCGTTCCAGTGTCTCACCAGCCTTACTGTAAAGAATTTCCTTCTAACATCCCGATAGGATTCCCAGTATTCTCTCAAAAGAATCATAGAATGGCTTGACTTGGAAGGGACCTATAAGATAATCTAGCTCCAACCCACCTGCCATGATTAGCACCTATGTATTTGGCACTGCAAGATCAGAAACTACAGAGGCAGAATATATTAATGAAAGGACAGCACAGATTACCTTAGACAATTGCTTCAGTGGTAAGGAGAGGTGCGTAGAAAAACCTGCTGGAATATTATTCTTTTTTTTTCCCCCGTCATGTTCTGTTACTCTAACAATACCCTATCCAAAACTGATCTGGGGGATATTCAGCTATTATATCTCTTAGCAGCTTCCCTGGAGTTAAGTGTCAGATCACTGTAATGATGTCAAAGGTCAAACAACTCATTTTCAATGCTTACCTGTATAAACAGTCCATATAGTCTGCTCCTTGGCTGTACTCTTGCCAGTATCTGTGATACATAACCAATACCTGCTCTTCAGCTTCCAGTACTCTCTGTGAAGGGAGACACACACCCCCAACTAAAATTAGTATGGAAATAGCAAACACACAGAGAAAGTTAGGAACAGCATTAACATTTCAGAAGAACAATATCATGTTCAAAATTAATACCATAACAGAACTTTTGGAATTTAAGCAAGCCATCACCTAGGAACTCGCTGATTTTACTGAATTTCTCAAAACATAGCCATACTTCTACAAAGTTTAATAATATGATTTGTGAAGGATGAGATCCAGGGAATTGAGCTCTAATTCTCTCTAGTGTATGCAACTTTAAACTGTCTCAAGCATCAAAAAAGCCTAAGCAAATATCAATGTAAAAGAGGAAAGCTAGCAGACGAAACAGAATTGACAGTGCTTCCTGCTGCAGTGTGGATTCTGTAAAGGTTTTCCAACTTTATGTCAAAGACAAATGGTGGGTGGCAAATTTAAAAAAAAAACAGAAGGATATATGCTTTCTGCTGCTTCTACTGTGCAGGCACCTGCCTCATTACCCTAAGTGAGCTCCCTTAGCTCATCAAATGAGGGACTACTTTTTGGCTGAGTTGTATGTCAGTTTAGTGGCACGATCATAGAACGGTTTGGGTTGGAAGGGACCTCTCCAAAGGTCACCTAGTCCAACCCCGCTGCCGTCAGCAGGGAGATTCTCCACTGGATCACGTGGCTCAGAGCCCTGTCCAGACTGACCTCAAATAGCTTCAGGGATGGGGCCTCAACTATAACCTTGGGCAATCTGTTCCAGTGTTCCACCACCCTCACACTAAAGAACTAACATCCAATCTAAACCTCCTCTCATTTCAAACCACTGCCCCGGCCCTATCACTGCAGGCTTTTGTAAACAGTCCCTCCGCAGCCTTCTTGTAGGCCCCCTTCAGGTACTGAAGGCTATTAGGTCTCCCTGGAGCCTTCTCCACACTGAACAACTCCAGCTCCCTCAGCCTGTCCCTGTAGCAGAGATGTTTCAGCCCCATGATGATTTTCATGGCACTCCTCCAGACCTGCTGCATAAGGTCCATGACCTCCGTATGTTGAAGGCTGGACACAGTACTCCAGGTGAGGTCTCCGCAGGGCAGAGAGGCAGAGCCACCCCTATTGATGTGTGGGCCATGCTGCTTCTGATGCAGCCCAGATATATACACATGTTCTGCCTCTGCAACTGTCACCTGTGATTTAGTTCCATAAAATCTGCATATCTAGAAACCAAAGAGAACCTCTCTCTAAGGTCAAAGGCCTACAGTAGGTGAGTAACTCTACAGGTTACCTTGTGCAAATGGCGGACATGATTTTCCAAAAAAATTTTAGTCTCTGTATAAAGTCTCTCTCCAAGAGGTTCAGGATAGGCCACACACAAAGCATAAATGTCTCTGGGCTCAGAGTCAAGGTTTGTATCTGCTTAAAGTATGGAAAATGATCAACAAAATTTAAGGTTTTTAAGAACTTTCCTTCCCCCACACATGGATTTCATATTTTCCTTTACAGTCAAGCACAAAAGTTAAAATGAATTATTTTCTGAAATGAAACATTTCTTTCTGCAGAGACTTAAAGGAAACCTGAAGGTCAAAGAAGGCTCAAGATGACTCACAGTTTAAATACAGTGACATATGGTCTTTCAAGTGATCTTTTCCAAAAGATTTTAACTCTTAAACAGCTGTGGTTCCCAACTCAATGCCATTCTAGCATTTTGAGACATATGCCATCTTTAAAGGTGTGATTAACAATAAAAGTACCATCAGAGTTAAAAAACCAAAAAGCTACATTCAAACCAAACAAGTTCTGGGAAATTAGCAAGGCAAAAATTAGTCCTAGAAATGAAATGTGCCCCATACAAGTCTCTCACTCCTAAAACTCTATTAGTTTGCATATACCTTTTGATATCATCTGTCTAAGGCAGTGTAAGTGAAAGCAAATGCTGCTTAGAATACACTGCTGCAGACTGAAATTGTGATACTTTGTTGTGCCTTTAGTTCCATGTCGTTATTCCCCTACAGAGATTGTGAAGATCAATTGGTTCTATAATCAATTAAATAACCTGTAGGAATTTCATTAACACAGTTCCAATCATTTGCCACCTTATAATGCTTATCAAGCAGCAAGAAAAATAGTTAGTATGACATTTCCTTTAAAATATAGATGATTAGAAGAAATTTACTACCATTAAATTAAACAGAGAATAAAGAGCTGGCAAATAACATGACAATTTTTTAAAATTACATATCTTCCTAAAATATATTCGTACTTTAGATTTCTTTATGTATTTAAAATCTGGAAAAAGCTTTCACACTAGCTGTACAGAACTATCAGTTTCACCACATTGTTGAACACTCAGTGAGCTGCTTATTTTTAAAATGAGTTTAGTTAAAGTCAGCAGCAGTGCTAAACAACATTTAAGTTGGAAGTTACAAGTCACACAGGCTCCTCAGGCCACTCAGCCATAGAGAATAGGCCAAAAGGCTCTTGCCTGGACCAAATTAGGAACCAATAGTGCCACTTTTCAAGGGAAGTAATTAAGAGATTATAGTAATGGAGGTCTTGAAAATTGCATGCCAAACAATTCTTCTAAGACTGCTTCCTGAGTTTGCTACTCAGAAGTGACTGAACATCAGAAAGTCAACAACTACACTAAATCACAAAAGAGGATCAACAGCAGATTTGTGTACAAGACATACACATAAGAAGTTCTAAGTGAAATGCTGACAAGAAGAATCAATCCAACATCTCACTCTATTATTTTAGATTTAAATCTACTCTAGATGTCCTTGTTTAAATGTTTACAGCTTTAAGCTACAGATATTAACCACTTGTCAAAGACTGAAATGTGCAATTTTGAAAAACTGCTGAGAATGGCCACAGCACCACTTGTCAGTACAACTAATTAATTCAAAAAGTCTGCAAATTTTGTGGTCGTTTGAACTTGACTCTGAGACAAAGTCATGTCCTCAGAAATAGATTACATAATTTTGAAATGAAAGAGGCCCTTAAAGACTATTGCACCAGGGAACAAGTCTCCACAAGAACTATGAGCCACTACATTTTTCTCCCATGTGTTTACACACATGCAAACACTCGAACTACAAGCACATGGGAAAGCAATTCTGAGAGATGGTAACAAGTCCAGATACAGAGGAGACCTCCATTTAGCTCCTGCTCACTGAATAAGCTTATGTTGCAAAAATCCACATGTAAGGGCTTTTCTTCCCACCCAGAATTAATAACTCAAGTTAGTATAAACCATTTCTCCCCACTGTAATTAAACCAAACCAAGGCAAATTGCTGCAGAACTGCTGCAAAGCCTCCTAAAATTCTCTGTTCTCCACACTGCACTAGCTAATGAATGTGCAGACACAGGGCATAGTATTGCTGGTTAAAGGAGTTACACTTCTAAAAAGAAGTGCACCAAAACTTAAATCTTACTTAAAAGCCCAAAACAAACCTCTAAGTCCATTTTACACAAAAAATGCAAACCTCTCACCACAAGAATATATGTACATGTGAGACTTCAACACCTAGAAAGAGTAATACTTTTTAAACATAGCTTAAGTCTCAGGAAGAGAGGCAGTCACAATGGAGGGCAAAGAGAATAGCATTTTTTTATAAACTCCTGCTACAGAAATGTCTAATATGGCAGTCATCAGTACGCTTAGAAGGTCAAAGAAAAGGAGACATCTTTAAATAGTACAACCTCACTACACCCTACACCTCCAAATTTAAAGATGTGCGTTCTCTGAGGGGTTTCTCCTGCTACAGACACTTCAGCATATGAGAAAAACTCATTATCAGAACAGAGGAAATTCAGCACATGCTTCTGTGAACAGCTACAGCATAAGTGATACATTAGAGCGAGTAAAACTCAGATTTACTTTTAACTGCCATACTGATTGTCATACAGAATAATTCCCAGATAGGCAGAATCTCCCACCCCTTTCAACATATCCACTGACACACAGGCTTAATAACAGATGTGACCATAAATAGGCTTCTGATGAAGACCATTCAGACTGTTCCACAAGGCAGGCCGGGCCTACTGCCTGCCACACACAAACACATCAAGTCCGATTTTCACTTAAAGGATACGAGAAACGATCATTCCACGTTGCTCTTTCAACATAATCCAACATAACAACAGCTTTAATCGTTGTCAGAAGTTTGTTCCATGTTTCATCAAAGTCAACTACTCGAGGTTTCAAGGACATTGTGGGGCTTTAGTGTTAATCTGTAGAAGAATTAAACACGTAAGGCAACATTGCACAATCATTAAAAAAACCCAAACAACAACCTACATTTATTTTGTATTTTCTCCTTAAACTCTGTATGCTGTTGCACCACCACGATATAGCAACATGAAAAACACCCTCACTTCCCTACCCTCCAAAAATCAAGCCCTCGGTTTTAACACTGTGGAAATGAACACTGCTATTGCCTATAGCAGAACATCAATTAATCTAGCACCACGTCTCATAAAGCTCATCATCTTTCCAAGCTGCCCATTTAACATAGGAAGAAAACTACTTTCCTGTACATTATTGTTTGTTCACTTTTATGCAAAGGCTGTTTCAGCTCTAGCTGAGACAGTTTTGGGCAGGAACACACTGAACACATTACCAAAGCATTTGAAATTACTATTGTCAGTCTGCAGTCTATGTTAACCTCAAGCTTTCATGAGACATTTTTGGTGCTACTTTTAACAAGCCACAAAACCTAAGGGCTTTGATCAGGATGGCAAAAAGAACACACATCTAAACAGAGAGTATTATGCAGAGCTTGTGCAGTTTATTGCACTGTGCAGCAGAACAAATAATTCTTTCAAATAAGACATGGTTTGAAAATACAGAAACTACATTAGTAATTGAAAAATTATTTTCAATTTTTAAAATATTAGAAGTATTATATCGGTGAAATAAAACTAGGAAAAAAGTAAGGTGCTTTAAAAAAGAGGTCCTGAGAGACACAACTGTGAAGGCCTCTTCTTTGTTTCTATTTGTCTGTGTGGTATGCATCTAGAAAGGCCCTGGTCTATGACATTTCATGCACAAAGCTAGTCTGGTTCCTGCTCAGAAACTCGACATTGTAAGACCGAAACAAAAGGTGAAGACAATACTTCTCTTTCTGTTTTAAATACACGGACAAGTGACTCGTAACTCGTCCTCCCACGTTTCCAAGGCCAGAAGAGAAAAAAGAAAACTAGTGACAAACACTTTTAGCACAAGAGATGCAGCTCCGTCAGAGAAATAATCACAAGTCATGCCTAGAAACTGTTTAGCAACAAGCTTACTACCTTAGCTGCTACCAGCTCTTAATTTTCATCGGGCAGGTTAGCTCTCCCAAACTGCAGGATACAGAGCTTCTCACTTTTCAAAAAACAAAAGTAAAAATCTGATGCAACTCTCCTACTGCATGCATACAAAATATCTCCCTAACTACCCAAGCTCCTGAACTGCTGTGAAATTAGGAACTTCACACAGTTGTTTTCCTCTACCTGGAACACAACAGCTTCCCTTTAAACTGTAATCCATGACTTACCCAACCCACATTTGCTTTGATTTCATCAAGGAACTGAGTAGCGACTAAGTAACGTTAAGGAAGTGGTATTATCCAAGTTTTATGAACAGGAAACTTCAAGAACCAAAGCCCAGTAAATGGTTTGTAAACAGTGTCAGTTCAGTAAAAATATTTGTTATTTGCAACACAGTTACTATTACCACTTTTCAAGTTAGAAAATATTATCTTATATCCATTTCAGCAGCAGCCAACTACACAGAAATCAGCAGATACTGACAAAACAGATATCCACCAATGAAAGCAAGTTGAAAAACCCAAACTGATTTATGTTTCCAAGAAACACAAACTTCAGTAGAAAGAACAGGGGAGTGTACTTCCAGGTGGAAAAAAAAAAAACAAAAAACCAAAAACCAAACCACAACATCAAACCCCTCAACAATCTACTAAAAGATCTAATATTAAGTCTTCCTCTGGAAAGCACAGGACTATTTTTATCTGACCTCAAGAAAAAAAAAATAAATGCATCCACAAAAATTTAACACTTCTAAGAAACTCCTGTTGTAGCGAATTTACCGTTATTTTTATGTTATAGGTTGTTCTTTCTGTAAATATTAAGGTAAAAGAAACATACTTTAACAGATACACAGAGAGAAGGATGAAACGCTCTCCCCACAACATCAGAATCAATAACAGTGTGTTTAGTAATACTACGTAAAGCACTACAAATGCACACTCATAAAGGTGTTCTGGAGACAGTTTAAGACAAAGCAGACTGTTGTTTAGTATTCTCTTATAGCTTTCATGTTCATGCAAATTTAAACCTGGTTTATAACCACATGAACAAATGCAGCTTAACTTTTCCTGTAAGACACTCCGGTTTTGAGGGTCTGTTGTGCTTCAGTGTCTACAGGGTGCAAGCTCACAGGCTTAGAACGTTCAACGTCTGATTATTGATGCAAAAATGCTAAATGCTAGCAAATGCNAAAAAAAAAAAAAAAAAAAAAAAAAGCAGCAGAGGTCAATGCCTACCCTAAAGTTTACACAATTCAGGGAGTGGAAAACCATACGTGTTTGACGAGCCTTAAGGTAAGCTGGTGTTGTCGAAACTTCATACAGGAGGATCAAAAAATGATCACCTTCTCCTTCAAAGGTAATGCTGTTACACTGAATATATTTGTTCACACAAATAAATGCAGGAATTTGGGCAGCGTCAAAACATCTTCCGAATTTCCAACGTGTTTAATCATCTCAAAAAAAAAAAAAAACCATTTCAAGCTGGGGACGAGTTAACAGCCAAGAACAGAAGTACCCGCTTCATTTACGAGAGCGGCGCTGCGTGCCGCCAGGCCTCGGACCCCCGACAGCTGCCACCCACCGCGGCTCCAGCGAGAAGACCCCGATCCCCACGGCCCTCTCCGACCGGCCGCGGGTAGGGGCCGTTCGCTCCCCGCCTTCCCTCCCCATCAAAACAAAAGCGAAACTGGGTGAGGAGGCAGCGAGCAGCGATGACCAGCCCTGCCGGAGGGGCCGCACCACCTGCCCCGTCGGGCAAGGGCAGGACTCGGCCCACGCCCCGCCGGCGGCGCCCCGCGGGGAGGAGAGAGCTGCCACACAAACACTGCCGAGGGATGGGTGCCCGGGGCGGACCGGCGGAGCGGCTGAGCCCACTGGGGACGACCCCGCGTGGGCGACGAGCAAAGCGTCAGGAGACTGTCGGGCTAAGGCGGGGAGCCAGGGCCCCAGCGCCCCCTCACGCACCCGGCCCGGCCGCCCACTGCGAGCGGGGACGGGGACTGCCACCTCCCCCTCCGGCGCGGGGCTCCCTCCCCTCACCCCAGCGGCGCTCCCGGCCGGGCCGGCTCGGGCGAAGGAGGTTACCTGGCGGCAAGGGGCCCGAGTCAGCGACGCCCACCCGCCGACCTCCCTCGCTCGCTCCTTGCCCTGAGGCCTCGGTCCCTGCCCCACTCCGTCCTCACAGCGCTGCCATTACCCAAGCTGCTCGCCCCTCGCGCCCCGCCCCTCCACCGACGCCGCCACTGCCGGGGACGGGTCGCGGAGCAGCCCCGCGCCTGCCACGCTGTTACTGCGCCGCTTCTCCAATTGCCGCGCTGCGCGTCGAGCGTCGCCAGCTGCAGGCTCTCCTCGACGGAGACAAGAATAGGTGGAAGCCGACAGGTCCCGGCCCGCCGACGCTTTCCGACCCGCACCCCCTGTCTGAGAAGAGGGACTTAGTACAGCCCGCTCTACGGCAAGCACGGGTGGCCGCAATTCTTCGCTGTAGGTGGTTGTGAGGCCGCACGGCGCATGCCCCATTGTCGCCCCGCGCACGCGTTGCGCCTCCATTGGTGACGGTGTCTCTTCCGAGCACGCGCCGTGCCCTCCCGCCCGGGGCGAAGCGGCCGGGGCAGGCGCGGCCTGGAATGGAGTCGCGGAGGGTGGGCGGCTGGACACGGAGTGCTGTGTCCGCTCCTTCTGCGGCTCCGCAGGTGGCGGAGAGAGAGTCCCCCCCGAGAGCGCGGGAGTCTTGGTTCCCAGGGGCTGACCTCGGGAATTTTCCCCAGAAGATGAAGGTCCCGTGGTGGGGAAAGTAGGGCTCTGTCTGCCCTCAGCTCTCAGCAGGGCCTCCCGACCACCAGCAGACCATTTCCAGTGTGTTTCCTGCCAGAGGGAGGTCTCCTTGGTTTCAGCCCATGCGTTTATTTGACTGTGGAAATACCATAGCGTTGCTCTTACTATGCAAGAGAATTTTCATACCTGTATCTTCCTGTACTTGATATTCAGGTAGTCCTTTTTTCGGTTGTTTTGTTTTGGTTGGTTGGTTTGGTTTGGTTTTTCCCCAACTTTGGGAGTGTTCAGGTGGTACAGTGAGGTCATATTCTGAAAGCGACTCAAAATTCTTTTTGGGGTTCTCATCGTAACTTCCACGACAAACTTCTTCAGGCCTGGATGACAGCCAAAGATCTATTTCTACACATACACCTATAAAACAGCTGACTTCAAATTCTTAAGTACCCTTTTTCCCCTGGTTGTGGGAAAATCTCACTTAGGCTGCTCGTATTTTAAAAGTCAAGTGCAGTTCTTCAGTTGTGTAGAAGCAAACTTAAGTATGTCTTGAATAGACAGACACCTTACTAGAAAATGTAAAGGCAGGTTGTCAGAGCATGCTAAGAGTGTTAACTTTGTAGTCTAGATTGAGTAAGAGTTTGCTGTGGTACATATTTCAGCGTATTTTGGATTTGTGCTGGAGGCAGCACTGATATCAGAGGTGGTTTAGTTACTGTGAGCAGTGCTTGAACAGAGCCAAAGTCTTCCTGGCTTCTCACTCCAACCCACGTGTGAGTAGGCTGTGGGTGCACACAGACTTAGGAAGGGATAAAAAGCTTGGGGATGCACACAGTTGGGAGGGCACACAGGCAGGACAGCTGACTCCCAGTGACTGAAGGGATATTCCAGACCATATGATGTCATGCTCAGCATATAAAGCTGGGAGAAGAAGAAGGAACAAGGATGGGGGGAGAACGTTTGGAATGATGACCTTCGTCTTCCTGACTCACCGCTTATGTGTGATAGAGGAGGCTAGTGGGAAGTAGTGAGTGAATTCCTTGTTTTGCTTTGCTTGCATGCACAGTTTTGGTTTACCTGTTGAATTGTCTTTATCTCAGCCCATGAGTTTTCCCACTTCACTTTTCCAGTTCTCTCCTCCAGAGTCTTGTCGCTTTCTGGATTTAAGTTTCTGAAGAACTTTAAACGTGTGATCTGCTTAACCCCCTTTGATTCTTAGTAAGAAGTGTCAGCTCGTTGCAATCACGTCCAATAGATGGCAGAACTGCTGCGCAGATGAAAAAATAGCACCTTGATGGTTTCAACTTGAACACATTACAGTGAGACTAACAAAATCTACATCGATTTTGTTCACTGAATAAGAAAAAAAGTAGAAATTGAGCTCTCCTAGGCAACCTTTATTAGTTAGCCACCAGCTGCATAGTTTAACTTCCAGATTTGTTCTGTCCTGTCCCAGGACCTAAGGTGGCTTAAGCAAACAAACAAACTCACAAATGTGATTTTTCCTTAACTATTAATAAGAGGCACCAACTTATTTTCATATAATTGTAGCTAAGCAGTTAAATTATCTGTATGTATGAGCAACTCTAGACAACTTTTCTATGTTTTCAGAGAAAAAAAAAAAATTGTTTCGGAACATTATTAAGTAAAATAGCATATTTAGAAGTTGTATTTAAATATCAGTGAGTTATAAATCTCATTTAATGAGGTAACTCTGAATCTAAACAATTCCATTTAGAGGACTTTTCTGATGTAGTTTTATGTGGGAGGTATCAAACAGTAAAAGCTTTTGGAAGCATTGGCTACTTCTGCCTTTCACCACAGTTGCAAAATAAGTTGTGAAAACATTGGCATTTCTTTTAGCGTCAGTCCGGTTCCCTGCTCATTTATCCCCCACCCTGGTTCAGGTCATGCTTCCCTGTGTCTGATGGTGCCCTGGGCTGTACTTAGGGATTGGTCCATGCTGAAGGAAATTTTCCTTCCTGATAACATTGTATCTAACTCGAATTACTTATCCATGGCAGGTAACCCATACAGGGTTCTGGGTTGCCTAAGCAGTGCTCTTAATCTAACTGACTGGCTGAGAACTGGGTTCCAGAGGCAAGGTGGGTGGAGGCTCTTTCCCTTACACTTTTAACATCTCTTTACAAAGCAATTAAAAAATATCTACTTCTGTATCCTTGATACTTATTTGAATTTGCAGGACATAGCATCAGGTTGGGCACTTCAGATTAAGAGAGAAAAGATGACCTAGGTAGTCATTCTGATGGCAGCAAAGTGCCTGGGTTTCAAACTAATGTTTCTAACCATCTTATGTAAATTATGCAATCATAAGGAACTCTGATCTGTGTGGTCTTCTTATGGATTGCTTTTAGTCTTGACACTGCAATTAGTTTGATATATATGAGGGAAGGATACTAATTTCCTTGGAACCATTATAGGTGAGGTGATGCACTTTTGTAGCAAAAGTCATTTTGGCATCAGCTCACAGAGTACTCCAGCCCTGCCATTAGATTATCAGCACTTCAGTAAAGTAGCAGAGAGAAGAGGTACAAATAGTATGAAATATTTAGTTAAACATTTGAAAGCTGCCTATGACTTACTTGAAAACTAATAGAAAATAACTTTTTAATTTTTTTTTTTCTAATGGCTTTTCCTAGTCCACGATGTAAGAGTCCCATGGAAATTTTCATCTTCTTTACAACTAACTCACTACAGTGAAAAATTTCTTTTTGATTGTAATAATAATTTTACCTTCGAATGTATTTTTGAGGTGCTACTAGCAGCACAGCTGCTGCTTTTGGCTTTTTGAGTGCCCTGGGTTAACACAGCCCGCTCTTAAAAGCCCGGCTCCACCCACACAGACGGGACGGAAAGTAACATTTAAAAACCCTTCTGGGTTGAGACAAAGAATTGAAGTAAAGAGTTTTATGGGCAGTGATCCAATGCACAATGATCTTAGCCTGTTGGCAGAACAGCACAGGAAAATGCAGAAGCAGCAGCAAAAGCCAGCAATAAAAAGAGTTCCCTCTACCAAAGCACACAGCAGCCCACCCAGTGGAAAAGCCAAACAACCAAAACCACCACGGGAAGCCTCTCATGTTGCCATTTGAACTACAAGCCCCAGGATGCTTTGCTCCAGCCAGCAATTTCATTTTGCTAGCATGGTGTTGATACCAGCAGCAGATTCAACCCAACCCATGATATTGAGTATACTAAGCAGATTTACTTTATTTTTATCTTTTTACTCAAAGGCTTCACAGCAGACACTCCCAGTTGTTTTATACTTGCCTGTTCATTTGAATTTCTTCTTATTCTGTGCGATATTTTCTAATTCGCCAGAGGTTTTCTACTAAAGCATGCCTTTTGATGAATGGGAATGTTGTAGTCACTAGGTTAGTAGTCAAACCAAGGGTTATTGATTATGGAAAGGGAAATTCCTGTGTAAAACCTTGGGCAGACATATAAAATACATGCAACAAATAAAAGGAGGGAAGCAGAACTCAAAACAGGAAGGGGTTGTTGTTCAGTATTTCAACAAAGGAAATGAAAACTGAAAACTTGCCTAAGTAATAGTGGCATTAAACATTTTGTGTTGTTTGCAGTAGATCGTGATTTTGATAGTTGTTAAATATCTTCTGTGAGACAAATAAATGCAAACTGCATCGCAAATCAATATCATTCATCTTTCAGTAAATCAGAGATAAGAGTTCTTTGGCTTTTTTTAAACACAGGAAATCAGTACCTGAGTTCTCTTCGTTCCATGAATAAGACTCAATATTTGGCCTGTAGGGATATATTACCAATCCTGACACACACATCCTCCAATTCTTCAGTCACAATGAGTCATGTGAAACAGACAGGATTTTCATTCTTACTTAGCTCACTATTTAACAGCTTCTCAGAGAAAACGATGAAACCACAGAGGGTAAAAAACATTGTGTAACTTTGGAATGTAAGTGTAAGCATGCAATCTAAAATATACCGAAGCATAATGCCTTCTGACACTACTTTGTAAAACAGCCGTAAGATACCCGGTGGTAAAAGGGCACTACTAACAGAATGTAGGGCATTTTAATGTTATTTTAAGTGAGGCCGTGGGATTTATACTTCCCAGAAGAAGAAATGCTCTCTTACACAGTGCGAAGCAAACGTGACTCATGACATTTCAACGCACGCTGTGGCAGTGAGCAGGGAAACAAACGCACGTAGCAGCTCAGCTCCCCGTCACGGCAACTTCTGGTTTATGTAGCCGAATACAAAACACGACGTAATACTTCAGAAGGAAAACGAAGCAGTGTTAGGAATAACTGCTCTAAGGGATGTGCGTTTCGTAAATGGAAGAGCTGGAACACGAGCCGTGGGCTCCGCGGGTTGGCTGTCCCGCTGCCTGTCACTCCCTCAGCTACTTTCCCTATATCTCACTACTCCGGCACCGCCAAAAGGGCACCAGCGGTTTGTGCTGCCCTTTTCCTGGGGACGGCTCAGAGAAAGTGTCAACTCGCTCCACCGAGGGCCAGCGCTGCGCAGCCAACCGTCCTTATCGGCGGAGGCTGACCGGCACAGCGAGCGGCCAACACCACGCCCCTGCTACCGAACACCTTGAGTACAAACACCGCCGGGGAGCGGGTCCGGGCACGCCCCGACCCGAGCCACAGCAGAGGCCACGGCCCGGGC
>VWZI01021156.1:2514553-2557305 GCA_013396835.1 Psilopogon haemacephalus | reverse complement strand
TCACACCGACACGTCCGTTCCGCCCCCAAGCCAATGAGAAGTGCTGGCGACAGCCCCGCGGCGGTGGTTGGTCAGCGCGCCGGCCGCTGGGCGACCCGTAGCCAATCGTCGGCGCCTTCTAAGCCCCGGCTCCGCCTCCTTCCGCGGCCGCTGGGGCTGGGAGTCGCCTTAGACGCCATTTCCTCAGCGCCCCCGCGGCGGCGCGGCTGCATCAGCGCTGACGTGAAGCCGACGTGCGGCTCCGCCCGGCCCAATCCCCCCCACCCCCTGTGACGGGGGCAGCACGTACAGGGCGGCGGGTGAGTGCGGGAGGGGGCGGGGACACGTGTGCGCGCAGCCCGACCCCCTGCGGGCCTGGAGCGGGGGAGCGCAGAGGGCAGCGGCTAGCCTGGGCAGCGGCGGAGGGGAGAGCGGGGAAGGGGGGCGCTGTGCTGCGAGGCTCACCCTCTGCCGCCGGGAACGCGCAGGACGGGGCGGAGGCGCGTCCCCGCTGGCGGCCGGGAGCGCGCCCTGGTTCAGGGAGGCCTGTGGAGGGCCTGTCTACCTCGTCCGCCCGGCACTGTTCTGTCGGTCGGTCCCGAGGCGTCTCTGCAGCCCGAGAAGGGCTCCTTTGTAGCCCGAGTGCCGAGGTGCCCGCCGGGTCCTGGCAGGGTGCTGCTCGGACCCTTCCAACGGGGAGAGGCTCGGGAGAGAGACCGGTGTTACTCGCCTGCCGACGGTCTGGCGAGGGAGGGGTCGCTGTGCTGCTGCAGTCAGGGGGCCCCGGGCCACAGGTCCCTGGGTGCCGTCCCGCTGCCGCCGGCGTGGCTCGGGGGAGGGAGGAGCGCTGGCAGTTGCGGGGCATAGGCCGTGGCGCCTTGTGGCGTTTGAAGCCCGCTAGACCTGTTCACATCCTTGCCCGTAGGGTTTGTCCTACCGAGGCACGACATGACCCAGGTGGGAGAGGATCGCGGCGCGCTGTGTGAGCCTTAGGTCATGCTTAAAGTTGGAGGGTTTTGCCTGCATCCACCACTGCCGCGGCAGGATCTCGCTGCAGAGTGGAGCAGCAGGCCTTGCGGCAGTTAAACGATTCCACAGGCGTAGATGCTTAAACGAGCCTCTTACCTATTCAGGGACTGGTTGGACTCCTAACAGGGGACCATGCGTTCTCTTCACAGCAGACTCGGCACTGTTTTCTCCGGATTATTGAGGTAGCAGATGCAGAGTGATGAGTAGCATGCTTGCGCTTGCAGTTACAGCTGGTTTGGTTTATTTTTAAATCCGTTTTGAGGATTTTGTTAAGACATTCTAAGAAGAAAATAAGGACACGAGCGTTTAGGAGACAAGAGAAATGTAGTGTTTGCTGATTGTGAAAACTTAAAGACTACAATTTCAGAATCTGTGTCTGTTGCCCTGGCACTCATTTTACCTGGCTGAAGGCTGTAACTCCCTTGCCAGCTGGTATGCTTCACAAAACAAGTGTACTGAAGCAGATTATATACTTCATGCTTGAAAACACAATGCTTTTCTGAAACCACTGCATTCTGAGAGGTTCCACACTCACCATGGGGTCCCAACAAATATAAAACAGATGTTTCTAAATTCACATCCTTGCTTTTTGGTAAGTTCTCTGTGAATAAAAGCCTTCAAGGAGCTTTTGAGCAAGGGCTGAAACCTATTTCTTAGCCTCTTACCATTTCCTTTGTAATAAGCCACCTTTGTAAACAGTCTCGGATGTATAAATTGTCATTGAAATAAAGAAGTTGCCTTTAAAACGTCTCTGGGTATTTAATTAGACAGCCACACATTTTTGCTTGTGCAAAATACTGTACCAATTTTCTTAAAACAGACATGAAATATATATTAATATTCAGTGATGTAAGTCAGCAGTATGGGGTGGGGAATGAAAGGATTATTTTGTGCTCTTGCACAAGAGCACGTCTTGATAAGGAAGGTGTCCTTCATCCTTAACCTGTGGACACAAATGTGAATGTTTCACACTTTAGCTGTAAGTTACAATTTTGTAGGTCACCTGGGAAAAATACTCTTTTAGCTGATGCTGTCAGTATTGTCCTGTCAGGGGTGCTGCTGCTAGCAACTGAAGAAGCTTTTGAAGTGCACTATATGCATCTTCTTAATCAGTGTTTGCCTGCTACTGACCTACTGTACTCTAGGCCCAGTGCCTATAGTAAATATGTTATATATAGTGAAATGTGATGACCTAGTTAACAATTAAACCTCTTGCCAGATCCTAGAGATTTCTTTGCTGTTTTGTAGAAAGAAGGTGTCTTTGCTTACATTATGAGAAGCCATGTTTTGTCCCCTTTATGTGGGAGAGGAGAGGTACAACTTGTTTATCAATGTAAAAGTTTAGACTAATTAAAAACAGTACAAGGCAAACAGTTGTACTGAGAGTCAAAATATCACAACTGTAGATGGAAAATGTATTTAAATCCCTGGGATTTTAGTGTATATTCTAAGTCTTAATTATATTTGTCATTTCCCTGACATATTGCTGAGTTTTTTCCCTAATGTAACAGAGGTAATACAAAAATACAGTCCTTTACTGTATCTTGTACAATAGGAGCAATAATTCTCTTGAAATGTTCTGCTGTGCTGATGCTCTTTTCATAGCTATTTGCTAACTCAGTTAATGGAGCACAGCAGAAGAAAAGGCTTCAGTAGAAAAATCCTAATACTCAAAGTAGTAAAAATAAATAACTTGTAGTATTCTGCAGTCAGTGAGAAATAAGGATAAAGTTTAGTTTCTAAACTTTGATTTTTACAGCATGAAGATTATCTCTTTCCAGGTAAAATCTCTATGTAATGCACTCAAAATAAAAGTAGTATTTTTTTTCCCCCCCAGCAGTATGTAAAAGAATAATAAAGTGTGTTCCTCCTTAGTAAACTAGGACCATCCATAGAGTGTCAAACATGAAAGCTATACCTAGTCCATGTAAGAATGTCTCCATAAGCTTCAGAATGCCTCACACACCAAGGAAGATTAAATAATACATAGGTAGTGACTTTATTCATTGCAATCTCTTCCTAAAGATGGGAATGTGGTGTGAATTGATACTGGTCTAGAGCATGTAACAAAAATACTACTGTTCACCCATAAAGTCTTGAATTGTGTATAATTTGACTACCACAAGCTGTAGTACTGTCTGGTCAGTAGAACACCATTGGAAGAGTACAAGCTAGAAATATGTTCTTCTGCATCATTTGACTGGATGTCTTTCCATATTTTCATGTCTTTGTTCCAGGCCAAAAGGGTGATTAAAAAAATACTTACTCTCCTTGAAGATTATGAAGTATTATGTAAACTAGTTTTATTTACATTTATTTTTACTTCATGTAGATTTTTTTTTATTATTTAGAACTAAATTCAGGAGCCTCAGAGTCAGATGCATAGCAGACTTCTTTCCCTGTCTCTTTCATCTCTCAGTTTAAGACCTGAGAAGAAACTACAGTAACTGTCAACCAGTTGAGCTAGTTGAACTTCTGAGTTCAGACAGGTTTGCAATTCCCTAGTTACAGTAACTGAACTTGAGGAAAACAGATTTTCTGCCTTTTAAACCCCACAACTACATCACATCTTCCTTGTGTAAGTACAGTGTAGGTGGGAGTGTGCCTGCAAGGCATCCTTCCTGCCTCTCCTTGACCCTATGGTGTCTCTGTTGCTTGCAAGCTCACGTGTTGCTATGGTAGTGCTTGTGACATCACCTGTTTGATGTTGCACCTTCAGTGCAGTGTTTGGTAGGAGAGTAAGAGAGCAAGAGAGCTGAAGCTCTTGTTTTAAAACACACTTCTACTATGACTGAATGTGGCCAGAAATAAGGGAAAGCAACCATCAGGTAATTGAATTTTTATATAGCAGATCTATCTGGAAGTTTAACCTCATTTAAATTGAGAGTCAGGGAGTGGCTTATTCATGAAACTTACCCTCCATGTAGACCTGCAACATGTGAAGAGCTGTGGGCCTTTAACTGTGAGTGATTTAGAGACTATTCAAGCACAGAACCCAGCTGGGGATTGGTATCTCAGAAGGTTCATGAGCATTGTGGCAGCATGTGGTTGCTGGTCAACTTGAACCTTGTCCAGTGCAAGACTTGAGGCACAAGTGACCTGCTGCTGGTAGTGCTGGTGGGCTGCTCTGGAGCGCTGCACTCCCAGCCTTGCTCAGACCCTGGGATTCTGAGCTTGTCCATTCCCTGACAACCATTTCCAGAACTGTCTCTCCTGCAGCTTTCCACAATACTTGTGCTACTGCTTCTGGCTGTGAGAACGGACATTTTAATATGAAGGAATGGGGAAAAGGGGACTTCAGTTCATCTGATAGTTTTGAAAGAAATCTGTGTATGTTCTGTTAATTGTCTATTCCAAATATAAGATTGCCTGGAATTACTTCTAGGCGTCTGATATGCCTCTCCCTGTGCTGCATCATTTACATGTGTATGTCCTTACTTGTAGACAGATGACCATGGAAATGGTTGAATCTCAGCAGGATGACAACGCAGTACATACTGTGCCAGAACAAGATGCTGGTCACCTTAAGAGCCAGCCAGGCCAAAGTCACGTTTCCCCAGGATCTGAGGTAAGTTGAAATGTGGAAAGAGCAGAAGAATCAATAAAGTGATACTCAGTAATGAGTACTAACTTCAGTTTGTTTGGAGTACTGATATTGTATGCCTTGTTATTAAACAAGGGAAAAGTTTGTAAAGGTACACTGGAAACTATGCCCATGGTATTTGACAAAGAGCAAATATAACAGTAGGTCTGTTAAGAGGGAACACTTTCAGGCTAGGCTGATCAGTAGGCACTTTTTTCACTTTCAGAAGGCAATGATGTTCATTCCTGAGATGGGAATAGGGTCTTAAAAGGTTGAGGTGGCTGCAAGATCAAGCACAGATACTAAAACACATGAAGACTTGTGTAACAAAAATGAGAAATGAATAAACCAAATCATGGTTCTTTCATAGTTAGAGTTTTTGTACAAGGTTGTCTTTTGTCTTTCTGCAAGTACATTTTTAATGTATGCTTGTTTTGTTTCATCTCTGTGTATTTGCTGACTGCGTCTGGAGTTCTGAAAATATACTTTAAATGTTCTGTATGGTAGTCATACCTGGAGCCTTCTTTGGTAGGTAATGAATAAAAGGTGGCATAGTAATAATTATCAAACATGAAAAATAGGCACTGAAATATTCAGTGAGAGAAATATTATGTTTCCTACTACTAAGATTTATAGCTTCAAGAAGCTGTGTAGACCCCTTAGAAGGATCTTCAAAACCCCTTTAAGAAATAAAGAAACTGACTTGAAAAAGCATCTTAGAGAATTTCATCATCTGAAGTTACTTGGTAAGATTTGAGCGCACGTATTTGGCATGTGAGATTTACAATATGATTTACAGATTGATTTATATTATGGATGTATTTTCAAGACAGTGTAGCCAGTTTTTGTTAGGTCTTCAGACACAAAGTAGACTGCAAAATATTTATGGATGCTTCTTTGTTTGTTTTGTTACACGTGGGCATTTGTTGCAGTTTTGATACCTGCAGCTCTGGGTTTGGGTTTTTTTTCTCTTTAAGAATAGAGCATGAAACCAAAATTTGTATTTGTTTTGCTCTGTTGAGTTCAGCCTCTCATTTCTTCTTTCTTTGCTAGTTTAGTTAAATTTTTGATTTTGAACTTGACTCAGTAATTTGCACGTTTAATGGTTGTACAGTCCTCTCTGAAGGAAATAACTGTGAGTTCTGTCACTGGAATTTTTAATGCTGATATAAGGACTAAAGTGTAATACTGTAGGAGGGCTTCTGCTGGGTCTCTAAGGAGAGCACTTTTTGTGTTTATCTGCATTTAATGCCGAGTACATTATGTGAAGGTTCAGCTGTACTGGGCATGTCTCAGGTCTTCCAGTGAAAGGCAGAAATGCTGAAGGACAAATGAGTCGCAGTCAAAACGAAACTCAGGTGCTGTGGTGTGAAGGCTCAGGCTAAGAGGCCAGGGTTTACGCCTGAAAGTCTCTTTCTGGCCAGGTGGCCTAGAACGCAGACTTGTACCTGTTGGAGCTGCTGGAGTCAGTGGCCCTCTCCTGGGCTGTGTAGAAAAGCGAGTTTGACGCGGCGGTGCTGGCTGTAAAGGAAAGGCAAAGCGGAGCGGCCTGTGGTGGCCGAGCCCCGCTATCCCGGCGCCTTGGCCGGGCCCCGCTACCCCGGCGCCTTGGCCGGGCCCCGCTACCCCGGCGCCTTGGCCGAGCCCCGCTACCCCGGCGCCTTGGCCGGGCCCCGCTACCCCGGCGCCTTGGCCGGGCCCCGCTACCCCGGCGCCTTGGCCGGGCCCCGCTACCCCGGCGCCTTGGCCGGGCCCCGCTACCCCGGCGCCTTGGCCGGGCCCCGCTACCCCGGCGCCTTGGCCGGGCCCCGCTACCCCGGCGCCTTGGCCGCTCCCTCCCTGCCGCTGCTCGGCCTGCAGGCCTCGCTGGCCAGCAGGGAGGCTCTGTCCATGACCTTCACGCCTTGAGGCAGAACTGCCATAGCGTTTCTTTCGGTAAAAAGGGCCCTGACACAAAGCTTGGTGCTCAAAGGCCTTGTTGTGACTTTTCTTTGCCTTAAAATGAGTAGGACTTCCTTACCTTACGTTCCTACCGGGCAGGCTCAGAAGGTGAGACAGACTCTTTGTCGTGGAGAGGGTTTGGGAAGGACGTTGAGGTTAACCTCTGCGTTAAGCAGGGTCCTCGTGTGGGACATCTTGTCTGCTTTTGTTAGTATGGAGTGGGAAGCTTGGAGACTTGGATGAGGAATTAATCTCTTTCTCAGAAGTACTTTTTACTTTACTTATGGAGTCGTTGCAGTATTTAGATTCTCCAGCAGGGACAGAAATCGGAGTTTGTGCACTGCACACTTCAGATGAGTAGTGTCTGATTTACCAGGACTTGGATGTGAAGGTAACCTCTGTAGTACTCTACAGGGAAAAGGTATCTGACCTCGGGTGATGAGAGTTCATACATCCACAGTATGCTCGTTCAGGTTGGTAATGCTTATTGAAGTCTGATTGCTGATACGTAACTTCTATCATAGAATCATAGAATTTCAAGGGCTGGAAGGGACCTCGAAAGCTCATCTGGTCCAAATCCCCTGCCAGAGCAGAATCTCCTAGAGCAGATCACACTGGAATGCATCCACAGTTCTTGAATATCTCCAGAGAGGGAGACTTAACAACCTCCCTGGGCAGCCTGTTCCAGTGCTGTCACCCTCACAGTGAAAACATGCTTCCTCAGGTTCACATGGAACCTCCTATGCATCACCTTCCACCCATTGCCCCTTGTCCTGGAAGAGTGCATGCCTCAGTATGAAGAGACTTCACAGTCATTTCTGTGGGCTGCTTTTCTATCCTCCTTTGGAAGAAGGAGCACTAAAGGTATAAAAGGTGGAATCACTCTGCTATGACAGAATGTGTGTTTTGTATTTGTTGAGCCTTGATTGTTACATACCTAAGAGGATAGAACTCAAAATGACATTAGAACATCTGAAGTCTGCCAGTGCCAGGAACTAACACTTAACACCAGATGCTTAATGTGTTAAGCTTGCCTTTGCACTCCCATTTTCCTGTGTTCCTGACGTGGATTGTTTTCAGTCGTCATGCTGGATAGCCCTTGAAGTAATGATACTGAAAGTACTGTTGCTCATCGTGATGTCAGAAAGCAATTTTTTCGCCATGTGTGTTTCAGTCAGTGTCTATGCATGATAGCATCAAAAGGTTCCAGGATTTCAACTGACATGGGAATATTCAATTTGGAAACAATGCAAAGGGAAATGTGAATAGAAATTGTTTTAATAATTCCTAATATATATTAAAGAGATGCAGAATATGAAGTTGGAAAGATTTCTTTCAGTCCTAGCCAAATACAAAAGAGTGACTGAGATTTTAAAGTTCATAGACCACACATTGTGTAACCCTCTGATATTTGTGGAAACTCGGCTAACAGCCATCATGTCAAATTGAGCTGTTCATAATAGATATAAATTAACAAACAAACCACTTTTGGTTTGATCTAATTCTAAAACACTATCATCTCTTCTTCCCCCACACCCTCCTCTAATCTGATACCTGAATTAGTGGGAACAATACAATTTCTCTTGTGATGTTGTAAACTTCAGTCTAAAAGAGTATTAGCTGAGTGTGGTTATCCTTTTTTCTTGTATGGTTATACCCAATAATGAGCTTTCAAGTTAATGTAGTGTTTCTTAATCTTGAGTACTGGATTGCTTCTTGATTGTATGTGCCGGAACCATTGTGTACTAAAACCAAACTTGAACTGTTCACCTTGTACTGTTTTGTGTGTGTGTTGTACTCAAAGTTCTTTCTGATACAGGGAGAATTGTATCAGATTGCAGCTCTTACAAAGACACCAGCAAATAGATAGTTTTGATGAAATTGTCTCTGTAATTTTTTGGAGATTAGCACATATTGTAAGCACTTTGCTCTGTGCCTTCTCCTTGAAGTTCAGGTTTAGGGTGATGTCAGCTTTAACCCAAAATAGATCACTGCAGATCTCCAAGACTTCCTAGATCTCCATCTCAGATATCTGATCCATTTCTGATAATAATATTAATGTTTCTTTTAGAGACGGGGGAAAATGTTTGTGTGTGCTATTTACATATTGCTGTGCAATACCACTTAAGGAAAGTTTGCTTCCATTTAGGAGATAGAAATGCCCTCAATTGTTCTATTTCCTGAAAAGTGGTTCAGTTTCCTTTAACAATTGAACAGCTATACAGTGAGTGCTGACAAGGTCCTGTCTCCATTTCCTAGAAACATTGTTCTTCAAGATAATTTGAGTCAACATGTGGTCCTTCTGATAGTATTGCATCTTAGTAGTAGTTGAAGCTTTTCTCTTGCCTCAAGAAAGAACAATAGCCGTAGCAAGACAAGCAATAGATGATGGATCAGGAATGAAAGTTTCTGTAGCATTTGAAATTAAATAAACCTTCTGCATAAATACTGGAAATTACCCCAAAAAAAGAGGACTTATTAGTTCTTTGGTTTATACTCTAGATAAGGAAGAAATGTTTTGCAATGAGGGTGATAAAACACTGGCACAAGTTGTCCAGAGAGGTGCTGGAAGCGCCACCCTGGAAACACTGAAGCTTGCTTTAGTTGAAAATGCCCCTGCTCACTGCCCAGGATTTGGAGTAGATGAACTTTAAGGTTCTTTCCCAACCCAAAGCATTATATAATTCTAAAACAATTTTATTTTTTTAAATCCATGTATTGGGTTTTTTAAAATACTTTGGTTTTTTCTATCTTAAAAGTTCTTGTGTTCTGAGGCATCAGTCTGAAAAGCATAAATTCAAACTAAATTGCTTAGTAAACAGAGGAAAACCAAAACAATTCTGTATAGTTTTTTTTCCTACGAACGTTCAGCCCTGTTTGTTGTTGCAGCAACAAATCACTTCTGTGAATACTGAGATTTTTTTTTTTTATTACATTGCTTGAGGTTCTTCCTAATTTTCATGCTAGTGGACAGCAGGTTTAGTGTGTAATATCTTAGGATTGTTTTTAATTAAAGAGAAAACATGAAGTCTCTGAAGAAGAAAAAACCCAACAAACCACATTAACAATTTGCTATGGAGCATTTTGAAGCTTTCCATGACATTTGGAAAGAACTTGTTTCTCTGTGTGATAGTTGCACACATCTGAACTCTTTTAGACATGGAATCAAATTAAATTTCTTTTAATAATATCACTTCTAAAAAGCATTTGCTGACATGTTAAGGCATGTTACTGAAACACGATGATTGTAATTTTTGCAGGTTTCTGTAGCTGCATCAAGTGCTGGAAGAAGATCTCCAGCTGTAACTGTAGTGCAGTTGCCTTCTGGTCAAACTGTTCATGCCCAGGGTGTCATTCAAGCCACACAGCCCTCAGTCATTCAGTCACCACATATGCAAGATGTTCAGGTTAGCTCTTTTATTGTTATATTTTCATTAACATTTGATGTCTTTTTTCCCCCAACCCCATCTTCAATTCTCTTAATTCTTCCCAGAGGTGCGAGATTCACACTTTTGGTACAGGAAAAGGGGAGGGGGAGAAGGTGGCAAACTGCCAACCAGTAGCAGCTCTACAAGCATTGTGTGGCAATTCCTTAATGCTTCCTGTTTATCTTTTAAGATACTGTGTCTTGGAACCCTGAACTTATGCAACAACATAGTTGTGTAATAATGTGGCCTTACTTCAGTGTGTCTTGCAGTTTTTGTGCTTTGTTGTATTCTCTTCACATAATGTTTTTAATAAGACTATGAACTCATAAGTTTGCATGTTACCTCATAGTGTATTTTTGGAGAGCATCTGGTTGTAATGGGAATCAAACATGTTACAGTCAAATGTTTTTAGCAGCCCCTATTACAGCATCTGGTAATGCTTTTTGTGGGAGTGGACATGTAAAGACCAAGCATAAGGGCAGCCTCAAAATAAACTTTGATTTTGTAAATCTTGACGTGTTTAAAGTTGCTGATGTTAGAAAACAGGGAGCCATTGAAAATGCTTGAGTTTTCAGAGCTTTCAAATAGTGAAAAACACTAGAGAGCAGAACTTGGAAGTGCTTTGAAAATTATCTGATCTCCCATTGGTGCATTTCTTGTACCTAGGAATGCCTTTGCTCTAGTTTCTTAAAATCTGATTCAGAAATGGCAGCTGGATTGGTTTTTGCAAGTTGAATTGGTATCTCTGGTAAGAAAGACTTTGTGTCTGTTATGTGTGAACCATTTTACCTGCAGTCATTGCGACATGTTAAGGAAAAGCTGTGCATTTTTCAGTCTTCTTGAGAAGCCATTTTTAATGCTGGAGACCTCTTAGGAGCTATAATAAATAAAAAGGCACATGTAACTAGGAATTATCTTAGATTAGGGAAAAAGACTAAAGCCTTGGGCAGATAATGAATATTTTATTTGTTAGCGGTAGGTGTAGATGATGAGGCCTGGGACCTAGTTCTGAAACATTAGATCACTCTTGAAGCTGGTGCAGTAGATATCAACAGACTTGGGTTTGGTCAAACTTGAAGTCAGAGTATCCAAAACTGATAGTTTTTTTAGTGGAGTTCTTTCTATCTGTAATTTACCAAAATTAACTTTATCAGATAAGCATAATGCAGTCATTTGCAGTTGTTGCTTTTCTAAAGTCAATATAAACAGGTCACATATGCAAGAACAGAGTATTTACTCCAAAGCTCAGGATAGGAATTTCTCTGGAATCTCTTGCCAGCTGCTGCTGTGTTGTCTTAGGGGAGTGGAAATTGATTATTTGTTGTATTGAGTGACCTCTGTCTGTCTTTCCTTTGCCAGAGGAGCAGAGGCAAGAAAGCCAAGTCCTGATTAATATGGACTAGTTAGTTGCAGGGTTTTGCTTGGATTTCATTTGAGCATGCTGGTGGCAAATAAGATGACTCTACAAGGAAGGCTGGAAGATGCTGTAAAAAGAGTCCATTCAGAGGTCATTCAGCAATTCCATGAGCCTCTTAAGTCCTTTATCCTGCCACATGGCATTTCCCCCAGATCACTTGGCTTTAATTTGATAGCCTATCTCTGCAAGACAGTAGAGAACTTGAGAAATTATATAATTTATTAGGGGGAAAAAATATATGCAGAAGGTTGATGTTTTGATGTTCAAGCTTGTATGACCTCTCCCTTAAACACCTGCTGCTTTTAAATTGGAAGGTATTCAAAATATTGTCTTGGAATGCTGTTGCTTTTTGAGGGGGAAAAAATCCTTATCTATATCATGTTCCTTACTGATTTGCTTGAAGTTCAGATTATTTGAGTTTTCTGCTTGCATTATGAGGAAACATAATGTATCAGGCTTTGTCAGGCTAACCTGAACTGGACTTTATATTTGATTAAATGTAGAGCACTGTGGTAGAGTTGATATTTGAATGATGTGCAGGAACAAAAAAAAGGCTTGCTGCTTTTTTTTTTTTTTTTCCTTCCTTCCCCCATTGATTGTGCCTGCAGTTGCTTGCTATTAGAACAAGCAGAAACTTTTTTCCCCCTCTTTGTCTTGATGCAAATTAGAACTTTAAAAAAATTATTGTGGAAAACTTTCTCTTCCATGTAAAAATGCTTAAATCATCTTGTGATTTCCTTACCTTCTTCCTAAAATATGGCTGATCCTGATTTCTTTGGCTCTTTCCACAAACTAGGGGTAACTATTGGTAACCCTTAGTGGAATGGGATAGTTTAAAGACAGTAAGGGTTTTTTTCCCCAGCTGTTTGTCCTGGTGAAAGCAGTTTCCTTTTTTTTTTTTTTCCTCTCCTGCAGAATAAGAGTTCTGTTTTGAGGTGGGGTGTCTAGACTTTCAGAGGGCTGATAAGGTCTTATTTTATACAATTTATGCCAGAGGCTTGAATGTTGATCCACAAGCAGATCGCTGCAGGGTACTGGAGAGCGATGCTTTTCAGGTCTCTTTACTAGACAGCATTGCTCCATCTTGCAAAAGGATGAGTACAGACTACTTGAAGCTCTCATGTCTCTGCCAGTCACCTCTGAAGTCTGGTTTGGAGCCATGCCTCTGTAGATATTCAGCTCTCTAGTTCTATATGATCCTTTTTTTCTTTTTTTTTTTTTGAAGGAATGTAATAAAATAAGTAAGGAGACAATTTCATTCTGTGATAAGTTTTAGTTCTTTGAAGGTGTAGTTTTATAGATCTGAGTTGGGGTGATCCAGGTCCATAAATTTCCAGAACCTCCCAGCAGTCATTTTCTATTAAGGTCACAGAGATTTTGTTTTTAGCACCAAGCACTCAGGCCTGGCAGCTGCATAAGTTCTGGAGCCTCTCTCTCTTGTCTTCCCCAAGCTGCAGGGAAGCTTTCACTGCACCAAGGTCAAACACTGGTGGAACACTTCTAGTCACTTGTTTGTTCACTGTTAGTTTTACACATTGCTTAGTTTGAAACTGCAGTTTGCTTTGTCTTTGTTTGGAAATATTATACACCAATAGTTGTGAATAGTTAAATGAGTCAAGAAAACAGCATTTTCCTTCTTCAGTAATCACTTTCAGTTTTGTGTAAGAAGACAGTTGCTGGTAAAGAGGGTGATTCATCTCCAGGCCTTGATGTCATCTTGGGTAATTTTAAAAGAAAAAGAAGCTGTGAAAATAGTTCTGATAAAGGTCTAAGAAAGTAAGACACTGTGGTCGTGTCAGGCAGTTCTAAAACTTGCAGAGTACTGTTAAGCAATATATTTGTGTTTATGGATATGTATTGAGTAGTCTAATAAATGTGCACATTTAAATAAACTTATTTTATAAATAGCTCTGATGTGGTTGTGAAGAGGCTTTTTGTATTGCCTTTTGTATTGAAGGTGCATTGGTGCAGTACTATGTATTTTTTACATGCTTGATTTCACTTTAAAAGCAAATTAAATCGTGTATTATTTTTTATTTCAAGAAAACTTCTCCCTTCAGTGCTTTTTCTGGGTGTCATTAAAAAAAAAAAAAAAAAAAAAGTGACCTGGATTATTTTGATTTTCTTCTTGAAATGGAAGATGCCACCTAAGTGACTCTGTGCTCCTAACCTCGGCATCTGCGATTTGCTTTAGAAAAAGAAATCCAAGGTCACGTGAGAGTGATAAATAAGTGCACAAACTTCCTGATTACAAACATGGAAGAAATTTGAACAAATCTTTTACTCTGTTGCTATCTTTTTTTTTTTTTTTTTTTTTTTTTTTTTTATGAAGTTATGCATTTCAGATCCTTTGCTGTTTCAGGTAGCATCGGTTGCAGATGAATCTGCTGAATCCGAAGGTGTCACCGATTCGCAAAAGCGTAGAGAAATACTTTCAAGGAGACCTTCATACCGGTAAGGACTTTTTTGGTTTGGTTTTGCTG
This sequence comes from Psilopogon haemacephalus, assembly GCA_013396835.1. Classification (NCBI taxonomy): domain Eukaryota; kingdom Metazoa; phylum Chordata; class Aves; order Piciformes; family Megalaimidae; genus Psilopogon; species Psilopogon haemacephalus. Next base: position 2,543,445 of record VWZI01021156.1, on the reverse strand, counting down.
CTTTTTTTTTTAAAAGCAGGTTTTAAATTACAGCCAAGCTGTCTGCTAAAAGCCAGTGATTTAGTTTTCTCATGGGTATGGAATTTCAGATTATATAAAATTACCTACACTCTTTTTCAGGAAAATTCTGAATGAGCTCTCATCAGATGCTTCTTCAGTGCCGAGGATTGAAGAAGAAGAGAAGTCAGAAGATGAAGGAACAGCTTCTGGTGTTTCTGCTATGACCATCCCAACCAGCTTGTATCATTCTAGCACAGGGCAATACAGTATGTTTGCAAAGATACTTTCCAATGTTACAAAGCATATAGAGGAGCAACTTTGTTTCTGAGAGTTCCACAATGAAGTGGAGATGTTGGATGTGGGTGAAAAATGAGAGCTTCTGTGTTTCAAAATCATTTCAAACTTTAGATTTATTTTTTCCTAACAATGACTATTAGAGAATTTTAGTCTGTTTCTTGTTTATTGGGTGTCACATTGAATCTTTCTAGAACAGCAGGTTGTGCGTGAAAAATGTGGAGGTTGGGCTCGGGAGAAATTAAAAATGCTGACATTTGGGTGAGTGTTCAGCATTACAAATCATTGCAGTTCTTAATTACTGCCATTTGAAGTGTATTGGTGCTGTTCATTGCATGAAATGACAGTGAGACAGTTCCCAAGTGTAAGCTTGGAGTATGAAATTATTTCTTAACTTTGTATTTTATTTTTTCTTAAACAAACTACTTTGCTTCATCTCCAGTTGTCAAGTGTGAACCATTCAATCACAAAATTAACCTAAATCATGGTCTGCAATGTTNTATTTCTGCATTTATATTAAAATATGCTCCCCATAACTTCTTTGTGCTTATTCATATTATCATATAAAGGATAACTTTTTAATAACTTTTTTCAATTATGGGTTGGATAAAGCTTTGCTCCTACAGTTATTTTTTTTTGTGTCTTTTTGTGTGATAGGCACATTGAAATGCAGATATTTCTCCTTTGATACAATGACAGGAAAATTGCAAAAGAAGTATGGGGTTTTTTTCCTGAAACAAGAACAGAGGAAGTTTGTTGAAACATTGCAGTTGCACATAGAAGAGTCTAGAATGGCTCTCCAGTTGTATTTTAGTCCTTCTTAGAGTTCTTCACTTACTTTTAATTTATGCAAGTATTTAGCAGTTCTGAGGAAGCAGAAGTTATCTGCCCCTTCAGCATAGCAAGTAATTTTGCTTGGACTTCTAAGCCAGTTTTTTTTCTCTTTGTGTAATGAATAGACAAAAAGAAATGTTTGCTTTGTGATACCCAGCATCTGAAGTGCTCTTTTAACATGATACAATATTGCAGAATTAGTTATCTACTACAGAACCTGTCAGGTATTCTTGACCAAATTAGGTTTCTTCAGTTATTTTTTTTGGCCCAGGGTGAAGGAGGTTAGGTTTTATTAAAAACAAAACCAACTCAAAACTACAGTTTTGAGGCTTATAAAGAAGTGCTGTAGTGTCTATACTGCGTTCTAGTGAGTCCTCAAACTTTTCAGATTTCTAAGAAATTAGGATTCTAGGTTTCTTAATGGTAGGTTCCTCTAGGAAAGCAGAGCTGTACTTTTCCTAGCAGCATCTTGCAGGAGGTGATTCTTAACTGAGAATGTTTTAATTTGAACATAGCTATAAATCATAGTGACAGGGAAGTCACTATAAAAGAGTCAGGAAATTCATGGGTTTAGCTTTCTTGTTCAATCATGTGTTTACTTCTGAAAAATCAAACAGCAGAGAGCATCACCAACAACATGCTTGAATTGAAAGTCCACCAAAATGTAATTGAACCTCATTTATCTTAATTTAAACTTGGCCTTTGCATGAGCCAGGCGTACAAGATTTCAATTTTATGCTCCTTTTTTCCTGAATAATGTACAGCCTAAATCATCTGCTGTATATTTAAAGGTAATTTACCTTATTAGATAAGTTCTCAGCTGTGATGAGGCATTGCTTCAAGATGCAATGTCAGCTTTCATGGACTCTCTTGATTCTAGCTTAAAACATTTTTGTTTTGAGAGCTTTGTCTTCCTGGATTTTTTTTTTCATAGCCAATTTATTCATTAATTTGGCTTTACTATAATTTTTTTAAAGTTCAACTTTGTAAATTTAAATACTTCACATCTTTTGCTTCAGTGAGGTCTCTGTTCTCTCTAATTATGGTCACAGAAAGTTGGTAACAAGTCGATGCAAGGATGCTCATCTCCTTGTAGTAGAGGGGCTCTTCATTTGGAATTTACCAGAGAGCTTATCTTGACTGTAGACTTCAAGCACAGATCTGCAGCATTCCTGAGCAGCCATCCTGATGGCTGCCTGTGATCTTCAGGAAGTGCTGTTAGCTAAAACCCAGGAACATTGTGTGGGAGTGCAGCATCTCCTGTGCTGATTTCAGACTGGATATGATGTAGGCCACTACAGGTTATCTATTTTATCTTCTCATCTCCTGACAATAGCTCTCTACTTCTGCTTACCATTATTGTATCTGAGTACTCTTCTATTCTTGGCCAAAATTGGTTCATGGGTTCTCTTACACAGGTATCCAGCAGTTTATGCATTGAGCTGGTACTGTGTCCATGGCAATGAAGAGCTGGCCCTGTGGTGTCACTGCAGCCATCTGTACTGTGCCCTGCTTTAAAGCAGATATATGGCAATTGCTGAGCACTCATTTTCTTTTCCTGCATAGGAAGGGTAGTTGAGCTGAAAAGATAATTTTGACTGTAGATTGGTGTCTGAATGTCTGTGATGACTACTTTTGCAGGGGCTTGATAACTAATTTTTTTTCTGAAAAACAAAGATTTTTTTTCTGTTAGCAGCAGTGGTAACTATTCTTGGCTGACTTTTTACTGGCCAAAACAGTATGTTGCCATGGTTTCCAAATATCTTTTTCCTCAGAACTTCTTGGCTTTGGCTTATGGAAGCAGACAGGCTGGCAGGTATGACCAGCTAGAGTGTCTTTGGTAGTTACCTCCATCAATATGTTACCTTTCTGCAAGGCAAATGGATTGTTTTGCATAAGGCAGTGTTTTCTGTGTGAGCCTTGTAGCCTGATCTGACTACAAACCTGCTTTGGCCACCACCTGTGGTAGTAGTCTAACCGTGCAAGGGTTGTTCCTTGTTGCAAGGGTAGAACTGGAGGTCCATGTTGAACCCTATTCCAGTATTGCAAACAGGGCTCTGTGCTATATTCAGCATGAGAGGAATCCCCCATTTTCCACCAGAAGGAGCTAATTCAGCTGCTGGGATTTGGCAATTTCAACAGATCATTTCTAGTATACAGTCACTATTGTTTGTTTGTTTTTTTCTTGCATTTTATTAAAACTACTTTTTGAGAGTTTACATCTTGATGCATAAAGAGAAAACACATAGAGCACTGCTTTTCATCTGTTCTGCACATGGCATGTACTACACAGAAGGATTTATACTTGTGAAAATCAATATTAGCGTTCTGTAAAATTTATTGTACAGTTGGTCTTTAAGCAAGGAGAGAACCAGGAGTCTGGCAGTCAGTGTTTATTCTAAAAAGGAAGATGTCCTTGCGTAGCCCATATTTCCTTCTATTGCTTAACTACTTCTGTTTTTATGCTTATATTTAGTTACCATAACTCAAGGTGGTACAATCCAGATTTCTAATCCACCCTCTGATGGTGTCCATGGACTACAGACATTAGCAATGACAAATTCAGGAGCTCCTCAACCTGGTGCTACCATTGTGCAATATGCAGGACAATCACCTGATGGAACACAACAATTTTTTGTCCCTGGAAGCCAAGTTGTTGTTCAAGGTATGTTTTATTAGTCTTAGTCTGCTACTTTTTTTTTTTTTTTGCTTGGTTGGTTGGTTTGGGGTTTTGTTTTGTTTTTCATATGTAATTTTCCCATTTCTGTACATTTTTATAATTAGATGTAACCTGTAATAATCAGAGAAGTAAAAAGAAAGGAAAAAAAAATGATTAGCAGTTCTAGGGCAGAAAAGTTCTGTTTCAGAATCTTTCCTATAACACATATATTTGTTTTTTTTTTTTCCCAAAGTATTTGTTCAGGAAGCTCATGTAGCAATGGATGGCATCACATAAACACAGTGCTTGCTATTTGATGATAATCTGTGATAGGCAAAAAAGATGACTATAAAAGCATTAAATGTATTGATCCAGCTGAGTGATATTTGATTTGCTACAAGTTTACATTCATAGGCAAAATAAGAGGTGACTGACATCCTGGCAGTTTCCTGATACAGGTTAAGGGTTTGGGGTTTTTCTTTTGCTATATGAAGTAAAAAGCAAGTGTTTAATTATTAGTGGCAATGAGTTGAGAGAATATGTATCAAAAATAATTCTCTTGGTATCTATGTGTGTTTTCATAACCTGGTCAGTGATGTTTGACATCTGTGGCACAGATGTCAGTTCTGGTCTTCTGTTTCTGTGATCCTGAAGTGGTCTTGTAATCAGAGGACACTCCTCTTTTGCACTGATGCTTCTGATATTGCTGCCCTTGGCATACTTTTACATCTGGCAAATTACCAGTCTGGATTTGTTTATTATATCAGAGGCCCTAAAAGTTTGCAATGCCCTATATAAAGAGCAGTGCCTGGACTGCTGCTCTGAAACTGATTCTGTTTAAACTGATGTAAAGTAGAAGTAACTGTTAGAGTTGAGGGGTTTTTTTGTTGGTTTGTTTTGTTTTGGTGAGTTTTTTCTTTCTTTTTTAGTTTTTAAAAATGTCACCCACATCTCTTGGACTTACTTTGAAAAAGGGGAGGTAGCCCTCACTCAGTGTTCTGTCTGTGACAGCATTTGAAATCACTACCTTTAGGTTGACTTACTTTAGAGCTTTCTTGAATCTTTTCTGAAGCTTTTAACTGAAATTAAATGAGTGGATTGTGGGTTTTCTCCCCTAAAGCAAAGAGCTTTTTTTAATTTACCTTTTGTTGCAGCGTATTAAGCTTTGCTGTCTTGCATGTCTAACCGACAGTGCTCTGCCTTTGCTTGGAACTGCTCCAATGAAAACAGTTGCACCCCTTCTTAAAATGTCCCTGTTTTCTAGCCCATCAGGACTTTAACACTCAGATTCACGTTTTCATTTCTGTCAGTCAGTGCTATGAATCTTCAGGTCTTGTTTTACAGCCAGCTTTGTGGCCAGTGCTTTCTGTAGCTTTATGAATAATTCAAGGGAAGAGAACAAAGCTAGGCTTTATAGAAATATGGAAGAGGGGAAAAAAAAAAAAAAAGGTTTACTGGAAAAAGAAGTTCTTTGGGCTGCTGTTTCAGCGAGCTGTTCCAGTGACAGAGCATATTAATGACAGTGGTAAGCAAGTGAGGTCACTGTGATGTCAGTGCTCTTGCTTGTAATCCTGCACATGCTTGCTAGTTTGGAACAGTTCATGCTGAGCTCTGGTAGAGGAACAGGAGAGTCGTGTGTGCAGGAGCTGATCATGGCTGTAACAGGAGATGAAACAGGTAAAATTTGTATTGTCTTTTACATTGAATTTTTGGATGTCTAAGCAGTACTTTGTGACATTTTCTTTTTAACCTGTTGCTGTAACTCTTTCATTTTTTTCCAGGCTGATCCAGCTAGCTTCTAGTTCTATGTAGGCAGTGTAGGATTTCAGGGCAATTTTCACAGTTTAATAAAGGGGGTTGGAGGGTGAGACAAGGTGGTTGGAAATCACTGTTAGTGCATGAGTTCTTGAACAGATCATTGCACATAATTAATTTTAGATATTTGATGCAGCATTTTGCTGAAAAAAGCCTTCATTATTGTGAAGGTAGTCACAGATGTTACTATGCTTAGAAATGTAGGGTTTTTTTATTTTGTGGGAAGGATTCTGCTCTTTTGTTTAGCACTAAACACTTTAGATTTGATAGCTAAAATAGGCTGAAGCATGGCTGTAAGGGAAAGGTGTGCATTGTTTCTGCAGTGTAAAGAAACCCTCTGCTTTCATTATTTAAGAAAATACTGAATGCAAACAAATGAGAGAGGGCAATCATTTCAAGTATTGTAATGCCTGCTTGTTTTCTCCTCCGCTGTGAAAATGGTCTGGTCCTCAGCTAATTGAGTTCAAAAGGCTGACGTCACTAGATTTCCTGGAATCGTGTTGCAGCAGGGAACTGGAAAAGTTAAACTCCAAACAAGATACACATTGACGTCAGCTCCAAGTCATGCTGCGATTTAGTCAGTTCCTTTCTGCTTCGTCAATTGCCTCCGGCAAATCTGTGCTGTTAACCAGTTCAGAGCCGGTTCCTACGTGCTGCTGCTCATTGCTGGTACACATCCTTTCATTAATCCACAGATAAGCATCTGCTCTAAGTCGACGTTTTGATTCGTTTTTTGGGTTTTGTTTTTTTTTTTAATTTTTATTTAACACTCAAAGGGATAATGATTCATGCCTTGCTTAGCCAGTTTAGTGGGGAAGATAAAAACCCTTTGATAATCTAGTGCCATCATTATGACTCTCAGAAGGGGAGAACAGATGTACTAATACATAGCATGCAGCAGGCTTTGTTTTTTTTTTTTACTTCTGGATAGTCACTGGAAGAACTCAAGTGCAGGGATGCTCTCTAGTGTTCGAAAAGTTACTTTTTTTTCCAAGGGTGCTAATACAAGATAGTTGATTTTTTTGGTTGGTTGGGTTTGTTTTGTTTTACTTTCTCAGAGCTTAATTTACAGGGTTGTACTTGTCAGAATGTGATGTTTTAGAATTTTTTTGCCTGCTTGGTAGTGTGTTGGTTGGGTTTGTCTTCCTGTGGAAAAAAGTCCTTTTTGTAAGTCTGAACTCAAAGCTTCAGATTTTCAGGGATTTTTTTTTTTCTATTAAGGAGAGGGGGAAAAAAAAAAGATTACCTGGAGCAAGGTGTCAGGGAAATGTAGCATCTCCAGGTTTGTTGCTTTGTCTCAATCCTGTCTCTGATATGTTAGGATTGACTTTAAGACTCCATGGAGTTAAACTGGAAACAGCCATAGAGGTTTGTCAGTCTGGATCAAGGTGTGTAGGTCTTCCATCTCAGAAGCTGAAATAGAAGGCACCTCCTTTTTCTCCAGTATGTAGATACATTATTGGATTTAAACTATTCTCTTTTTTTCCAGGGTATTTTATCCCCCCTTCCTTAAAGCATATTTATTTTTTCCCAATGTCTTTTTCAGGGGAAACATTATTTTATTGTCACTTTGTGAAATACTACAATAAAACAAGTGAGAAAAGCTAAATTTGTAAACTTTGAAGTAATTGATTTGCAACAACATATTGTAGAGCACAACTGTAAGATACTAGGGTCAGTGCTAGGGAGTTGGGGGGTTGGGTTTGTTTTACTGGTTTTTGGCTTGCTTCGTGTGTATGTGGCTTGGGTGGCTTGGTTGGGTTTTTTGTTTGGTTTGTTTTTTAACTGCAGAGTCTGTTTCCAAAGTCTGTGCCACCAAAGTGGCCATTTGTCACGGGTTGGTTTCTAAGTAAGCCAGCTGTTAGGCAGGGAAAGGCACTACTGGAACTCTGTCAAACTGTTAATGCAGCCTGTTGTTACTTACGGTGGTGTTTGCTGATCCCAGCTGAGATAGGCACCGGCTTTTGTTAAGCCAGGTTGCAGGTACATTATCACACTGAGTCCTCTTAACTGCAGCAGTAAATCCTGTTAGCAAACATCTGAGTGTAAATCAAACAAAGACAACAAAGTAGTTGGTTTTGCCAGGCTGAGGTGACCTGGGTTATGGGTTATTCTTTCTGCCTTGATCTACAGGATGGTTCACTTGGATTTCTAATTCGGTGTAGCTAGTGCAAACTAAAATAATGTCTCTTTTTACCTATGGTGAGAGATAGAAAAAGGTAGTTCTTACCACGGAAGAACACCATAAATTGTGTGTGATATGGCCAGCACAAAGGTGAGCCTGAAGAGTTTCCAAAATTCCATCTTTGTAAACAGTCAGTTGAAGTATTTTACCACTTGCATAAGTGGGACTGCTAAGAGGTGTGGAGAAGTTAAGGAAAGGGTTAAGTAATTCTCTCGCAGATGTAAAAGACTACCGAGGCCAGTGCTCACTCACCGTGACTGCCTGTTAGTGCTCATTGTGCTATCCTGGACTGGTTTCTTTCTTGCTCCCCCATTCCCAGGGGATTATCCAGCCCAGGTCAGTTCACTGGTCCGGTTCATCTTGTAATTCCATGAACACTTTTACCTGGGAGACTGAGAGAAGGGAGAGGAGCAAAGTGTTTAAGCTGATAATGATTTCAAGACATGGCTGTGGAATTGTAGACTGAACATTGCTTGATCGTATTTTTTTGTATTTAATTAGTGAAGCACTTGCATTAACCTAATTAGAATAATAGAGAATTGTGTATTAAGCGTAGGCTTTGTTTGCTTCCCCCATCTAGTTGACTGACTGCTCCCCAAAGTGTTCTCTGTATTTTGCTTTTCCAGTTTGTCCTGCTTTTGGCTGGGATAGAGTTAATTTTCTTCCCAATGCTGTGGTGTGGATTTAGAATGAAAATGATGTTGATAACACACTGATGGTTTTGTGCTGAGCAGTGCTTACGCTGTTAAGGATTTTACAGCTTCTCATGCTGCCCTGTCAGAAAGGAGACTGGGGCTGCACAGGAAGCTGGGAGGGGACACAGCCAGGACAGCTGATCCCAACTGGCCAAAGGGATATTTCATGCTGTATGACGTCATGTTCAGCATATAAACTAGGGGGAAAGCTGGCTTGGGGTGGGCTGCTGTTCTGGAACAGACTGGACATTGGTCGGTTGGTGGTGAGCAATTGTTTTTCATTTGCATTACTTGGTTTACTTGGCTCTTATTTATCCTTTTTATTACTTTTCATTTTAATTTTAAAAAAAAATTACTTTTAAAATTTAAATTGTTAAGCTGTTCTGATGTCAGCCCGTGAGTTTCCTCACCTTTCCTCCTATGATTCCATCTTCCATCCCACCCACAGGGGAGTGAGAGAGTGGTTGTGTGGCACTTAGTTGCTGAATGAGGTTTAAACACACAAGTTAAGTTCTTCCACTATTTGAATATTGATTTAAATAATTAAACTATAAATCAAGTGTAACATACCAGACCCTGAATGTTCATCTTTTATATTCGGTTGCTTTAATGGCAAAATGTAAAGATTTGTTTTGTGGTAATATAAAGAAGCATGGAAAATTGTGGGGCTGTTCATTCTGGAGAAAACTGAGGGGGCATCTTATCAATGTTTACAAGTATCTGAAGGTTGGTTGTCAAGAAGAATGAGCCGGGCTCTTTTCAGTGGTGCCCTGTGATAGGACAAGAGGCAATGGATAGAAAATGGAACACAGGAAGTTCCACTTCAACATAAGGAAAAACTTCTTTGCTGTAAGGGTAATGGAGTACTGGAACAGACTGCCCAGAGAGGTTTGGAGTCTCCTTCTCTAGAGGCTTCAAGACCTGTCTGGATGTGTTCCTGTGTGACCTGCCTAGGTGACCCTCCTCTGACAGGGTGGTTGGACTTGATCTCCAGAGGTCCTTTCCAACCCCTAACATTTTGTGATTCTACGAATAGGTAAATAATTGCTTTTAATTTGAAGAGTGATACATTTTCGTGTTTCGTTTTATTTAAAAAAAAAACCAAACTTCTTTTTCCTGTGTTAGACACAAGTGAACTTTTACACTTCAGTGTACTATGCAGCTACACCACTTCCTGTGCAGCCACTACCTCCTCTCACCTGCTAATGCTGCAGCATCCTATCTATGATTGTCTTGCTCAAGGAACATACTTCTGTTCACCATCAGTTCTAGTCTGTTCCTTTTGGCAGCAGCAGCTCTCACAGGTTTTCCAAAGGTTGCCTAACAGCTGCTGTGAAGGGAAGACAGGCAGTAAGGCTGGTACTGTTGTGACCACAGAGAGAGTTGCCTCTTGAAGCAAGGTGATTCCTGAAGAACAGGAGTAGCATATGAGCTCTAGTGGTTGCAAAAGCAGGATCATCTTTTCATGGGATTGCACAAACAGGAAATAAGTGTGAATGTTTCGACAGTGCTTCTAAAACTGCTTTTCCTATGTTGTCTGACAAGAGCCATGTGGAAGCTTTCACAGGCTGGCTGGCTAGTGGGGCCACATGCTAGAGCAACCTAGATAACTTATTTACAGTGTTGAAATAAACACCAGGAAGATAACAAACGTAGTTGTGACGTTACGAGCCTGTGAAATATTTTATGTGACAGGAATCCTGGATAACTTATCAACAAAAATCTCTTATTTCAAAGAAACTTTTGCATAGGTCATTTTTGCCATGAACTTTAAAATCTGATTGTTTTATACAGCTGCCACTGGAGACATGCCAGCTTACCAGATTCGAACTCCATCTACTAACTTACCTCAGGGAGTGGTAATGGCAACTTCACCAGGGACTTTGCATAGCCCTCAGCAACTGGCCGAAGAGGCAACACGCAAGAGAGAGCTGAGACTTATGAAAAATAGGTAAGACTACATAACAGTTAACAGTTAGTGTGGCAAAAATCCCTCCAACCTCCAAACGTAGTGCAGTTCTCCTACACTGCCTGGGATGCCAGAAGGAAGACAAGAAATCCTTTATCCTCATAGCCTTGAGTATTGGCTGTTAATTCACCCTATCACTGTGAGGTTTTAGTTCTCAATATCATAGTAATTCAGAAATCAGTGTTAGTGTTGTTCCCTTCTGATGATCTGGAGGTATCCTTACTGTTGAATTACTCCCCCCCTGCAACTGACAGTAAAAAAATGCCACTGTGGATTTGTTCATTTTGAAACAAAGAACTGAGTAGGAAAAGATCTGAGGATCTCATTAGCAGCTGTCCTTTAATGATGCTGTGAAGGGGACTTATTCTAGTTTGGAATGATAATTATAGACTTCACTAAAGGCTTGGCTACTGAGATAAGTTATTATGCAGTGCCCCTGTCATTTTGTGAGGCATATTGTGTGACGTGGCTGCATATTTTTTAATTGGTTGGCCTGGACTTGAGTGTGTACTGTAAATGCCAGTGTCTCTCTATGCATGCTTCTTGCTGTTCTTAGGAGACTCCTGTTTTTAAAAACAAATGTCTATCCACTCTCAGTGGCAGATGACTGGAGAAAGAGTTTGCTGTGCAGATCTTTAATGCACTGAGTAGCCCCTTGCCTTATGATTGAACTAATGGTATTGCTTTGCTCTCATGCCTGTCCTTTATTTTAAATTACTTACGAGGATCACTGCATTGGTTTGCCTTCTTTTGTTTCTCTACTCCCCAGTTTTAAAACTAACCACTATGCTAACTCTCGTGCAGCTTGTTGGAAGGCTGCACTCTCATAATTTGACAGTTTATCATGTTTCAAGATGTTAAAGGAGTGGACTCTCAGTACTTGTAAAATTTCTTCTGGAACTGAATGCTTGTTCAGTCACATGCTTCTGAAAGTATTCTCCGAATTATTTAGCTTCAGTGCAGCAGAGCTATGAGAATGGCTCCAGACTGCTGTTTGCCAGCAGCAAAATCCAAACACTCGTGGCTGGAATGTACCCAAGTGGACAGTTCTAAAATGCTATAAAATTGTATTTGTTTGGATTTAAATTTTAGGGTAGAAAAATTGCAGCAGGTTGTAAGATTGGCATCTGGTTTTTATCTGAAGAGAGCAGTGTTACGCTTGCATTTTCTGAAAGTAAATTCTTTGGGTCTGATTTTAAGGTTGTGGTTGCAAAAGATAACACTCCTAATAAACACACAAAATGAAATGTGACTGGAAGAAGAAATGTGGCTTTCAGCTTTCATGTTTAGTATGATTCAAGTCAGTACGTTATCATTTACTTGCTTTTTTTCTAAATTCCTCTACACGATAATTCTATCTTTGTTGATGCTGAATTTGTTTTGAGTTCTAGTTGGTTTGAATTGTATTTTGACCATGTTCTTGCTTATGGCTGTGACCTGCTGTTCTGTTTCTGCAATCCAACAGTAGTTGTTGGTGGTGGTTGTTATTGTGGAGCTGCAGGGGTTGCAGGTAATGTCATGTATCCAGTGTTTGCCGTATTGTGGCTGTTCCTGTAGTCATTTGCCTTGTATTGGTTCCAGGGAAGCTGCCAGAGAATGTCGCAGAAAGAAGAAAGAATATGTCAAATGTCTTGAAAATCGTGTGGCTGTGCTTGAAAACCAAAACAAGACTCTCATTGAGGAACTCAAGGCCCTCAAAGATCTTTATTGTCATAAAGCAGAATAACTGTCTTTCATTTGGACCTCGTTTATTATGAACTTTAATCAAGGCATGAGAGGAAGCAATTCTACAGATTGCCATATGAACTTGAGAAAGAGACACTTGAGGCCCTTGTGGAACCCAGTTTTGCTTAGTGTTTTCAGACTGATTTGGGAGATGTTCCAAAATTTGGAATTCTGTCCTAGTCTCCATACTCTGCTGAGCTTTCTAATGGCATGCAAATGGCTTTTTTGTTTGCACTTTTTACTTCTGCTTTTTGCAGGGAAGCTGCTAAAGCATGTCGACGTCGGAAGAAAGAATACATAAAATGTCTGGAGAGTCGTGTTGCAGTGCTAGAAGTTCAGAACAAGAAACTTATAGAGGAGCTTGAAACCCTAAAAGACATTTGCTCTTCCAAAACAGATTAGTAAAAATATTTATTATACTGTGAACTGACTAAAATATGTCCAGTTGCTTTATAAGGCAATACATGGCCAACACGAATTATGGCTTTCTCTGTGTCATTTATATTATATTCCAACTCCTAACATTCCTCAAATGCTTTCCTGCTTTTTGTCAATTCATAGCTCTAATTCTAGGTTTTTCATGCTCCTCCCTTCCATCTCCAAGGAACCAAATGTTAAAAAAAAAAACCAAACAAAAAAAACCCCTTCATCATTTCTAAGCGCTGTTCCTTTACATGCTACTTTTTACATGTTGCTGAGCGTCCTGCACATCTGAAATATTTTGCAGCTGGTTTAGATGAATTGTAATGATAATGCATCAGTAATACAAGAAAAATCAAATAACCCAAGGTATCTCAGGAAAGAGTTTATAAAAGAATGTTATGATTACATGTATGTACTAGCATACTAGTCTACAGATGATTTTATGGCATATTTTTATATTAGTTGCTTTGTGGGGAAAAAACAAAAGTATTGTATTGCTGTCACTGAGTGCCATGGTTAAAGATAGTTTTTAATAGAACCATGTTGTTTAACCTGTGTAGTGTCTGATTTCCTCTAAAGAGTTGAGATGCTTTAAAACCCCTGAGTATCTGGAAGAGGACAAAGGGAACTAAACTCCTGGCATGATGCTAAGTATAATGTNTTCTTTTTTTTTTTTTTTTTTTTTTTTTTGTAGAATATTTGCGTTATTAGAGGTCTGTATCTCAAAATTCAATTCTGCATCCTGAATACTTCATGTTCTAGATTCTGGATAGTCGTAGACAGTTGTCACTGAAGGTCAATGGTGTAGTTCTTTTCACACTCTCTGCAAAGCACTGGGAGGAAGTAAAGGTGACTTAAAGAAGGAAGCTTTCCAATAAACAGTAACTGCCTGCTGATTCAGAGGGTTCCAGAATAGCCCATAGGCAGGAGCTGGAGCTTTTTAAAATAAACCCATGCTTAAAGCAGATTACAGTGCTGGTAAATGCAATACGTGCCAACTTTCCATTGTGCTTTGAAAGAAAATAGTGCTTATGCAAAACTGCTTCTGGGTATTTTCTTTAATTCTGGAATGATCTAATTGTTTGTTGGCCAGTACAGTCTATGAGCAGGGTATTTGGGAGCTTTGTTGGAACTAGCAGCACCAATGCCTTCCTGATGTGGTAGGAAGAAAGGCTTAGTTCCTACTTAATTGGCTTTACTGGGAGGAGAGTGTGTGTCTGTGTGTAGCAGGGAAGAGGTGGAACTATGCCATTACTGAAGTCACTGAGGCTTCTTCACTACAAAGTCAATTCACATTTAACCCAATTTTCACTTTTAGGGCAGGGAGTGTGTATGTAGATTTTTCAATTCCTTTTTTAAAATTATTTGTTTTCTTTTAGCTGTCCCAAATTACTTGGAATACACAAGATGACATCCTCAAATTATTTTTCTCTTCTTGCAGTCACTCCAGTTGATTTAAAAAGGAAATGGGCTGTCTTTTGGGCTCACAGGCTCTGCTGCAGGTCTGGAATAAAAGTAAAGTGAACTTTGAAATACCTGGCTCACTGTGAAAATAGATCTGAAGTGCTAAAGTCAGCAGAAATCAAAGGCTCTGTTAGAGTTGGAGAGGATGAGTACAGTCTGCAAGTCCTTGTTGCAGCCTCTAGATTGCAACAGAAGTGTCCATCAGTTTGTTCTGGCTTTGTCACCAGAGTCTGTTTTCTCCTGACTCTCAAGGGATTTGGAAACCTAAATTGAAACAAACTGGGTGATATGGTGGATGTCTCTGCAGTAAAAACTTCTCTTTATCTTCCCAGTAGTATCTGGTACTAACTCTAGGTAGAAATTTGATAGGAGGAGTCCTTGTCTGTTTCATATGTAGTCTACAATAATTTCTTTGTTAATACTTTGATAACTTTAAGTTAAAGCTTTACTTTTAAACTTCAGTATTTGTGCATGTGTTTGTTAATAACAGGAGCTAAGACAAATGCTTTTGGCACGTGTTTGGCCATTCTGGAAAGCACCACTTGGTATAAACAGATCAAGAAAAGGTCAGATGATAATGATTGTGTTGAACTTCTTAGGGTAAATCCTAGGGGGTTTATCAAAATCAGCTACTGATACCTTTCTGAGGATACATTTTGATAGCAGAGAGGGAACTATTTTCTGCATTTTGTCTTTCTAGAACTTCACTTTGTAGCTACTTTTGGTTCATTCAAGCAATCTGTTTGCAGAGAATTACCCTGTGGATCAGACACTGAGCTCTAAGTATTGCCTTCAGTGGCAGGAAAAGCTGTCCTTTTTGAGCTTCTTCATGTCTCATTCTTTGTGTAAATGATAAATCCATCCCTTTCCTCAAGACTATGATCATCTAGAATTGTACTGTGGAAGCACACAAACTAACTGCTCATTTTGGTGATCACTCTGTGATGTGTGTGTCAATTACAGACTTAAGGAAATGCAGTTTTGGTGGCTCTTGGGGCTCATGTGAGTACCAAGATTTGCCCTCTCTGCCCATTTTACCACTTTGGTTTTCAGTAGGCACAGGCTTTGGGTTCAACACTCCTTCCAAAGAACTTCTTGACCACTAGATCAAGAATCGCCTTGTGTCTTGTGGCATGTGTATTTTTGGTTTTAATGCCTTTTTAATACCACAAAACCAAAAGCTGTTGAAACTTCAGGAAAAGAGGTTGCTAAGAATGTACAAATAGCAGCTGAAGAAGTGTTCAGTATCGATTATCTTACTCGATGGCTGTGCCACTCTCATTTGACAAGGCTGGGAAGTACCTGTTTCTCTAATGAAAACATAGCTCAGAGCTTTGGATACCAATATAATTTCCACAGGTGTCTGATTTCAGTTCAGATTTGTGAAGCAGGTTGCTTGGTGTGGCACAGGAGAAAGGCCTTTTCAAATGCAGTATTATTCTCAGTACAGCAACAATAAATTCATCTGAGTTTTTTTTATTACAAGATAATTTCAGCACTGCCCAAGCTTTGGTTTGAGCCATGACCTTTTGTTTTTTCAATACCAGAATAAAAGTCTCAAATAATTGTGATTTTCTTTCTCTAAGAAAACCATATCCCTATGTCATGAAAGATCATCTCTCTTGCTAAAATCATGAAATGGTTTGCAAGTTTCTTTGAGACAGATAGGTAGAGGATCTGCTTTTACAGGAATATGTACACAGGACTACACTAGAGGGGTTTGGGTTTTGCTTTTCAAATGGTATATCGTGTAGCTCAGGAGAAATGGGCTCTTGAAAAATGTCTTCAACCTCCTAGAGTTGTGGGCGATGAGGAATGCAGTAGTCAGCTTCCTCTAGAGGTACAGCTTTGAGTCATAGCTGTTTTCTTCCCCATCTAAATGGAGTGAGGAACAGCATTCCAAAGAGAAATCTCTGGGCTGTCCAGACAGAGCTGTCTTTTGACTGTGTAAAAGAGCCCCAGCTGTTGTGACCATGGTAAAAAGGGATAAAAATAAATACCTTGTGTGAGTAGGTGTGGGTTTGGTTTCTTTGGGGGATTGGTTCTGTTTGTTGGGGGTTTTGTTTGTTGTCTGGTTCTTTGGGGTTGTTGAGGGTTTGGTTGGTTTTTTTTCTTTTGGGTGGTGGGGATGGTTTCTTAACAGTTCACATGGATTTTTCTGCTAGCAGGAATAATTGTAGATTTTTCCACCTGTACTGATACAATCCCAAAGAGCACAAGCTTTGTTGTCTCCCACTTGGTTGTCCAGGGTTTCCTTCCGTTCTGAACAAAATACTTGCTGATCTGTGTTGTTATCCTGCAGACATCAGTGTAATAGCTAAATCAAATATGATCTTTCTCCATTTTCATTTTGTCCACAGGTTGCTTTCTGGTTTATCTGCTTGGTGTTGTGTGCGTGGGTGCATGCATGACAAGAATGTGCTGAATGCTGAGCTGTTGAGCAGCTGATAGAAGGAGCTGCATTTTGCTTGTAGGCACCGCTCTATAAAATACTGGCTTGTGGGTAAGTGGGTTAATTTAGTTGCTTGGTTGGTTTTGGGGCTTTTTTTTTTTTTTTTCTGTTATTAAGACACTGTGAGGCTCTTCTGGATGAGAGAGAACCATGATTTCATTACTCCAGCAGAAATTGTCTTAGTTCTAGTATTTGCTTAATTAAAAAACTTAAGAAAATAACTTAGTTAATTCGTAGGGCAATTTGATACACCTCATGTAGACTTGTAATAGCAGGTAGCAAAAATCAGCTTATTGTTCTGTCTCTTGGAAATCTTTTCTGGCCCATTTTGTCAGTTTTCTGTTTTGTTTTCCCTTATGGCCAAGACCTTTCTTCTTGAAATTTGCTCGTTAGACCTAGTTATGAAGCAGAGAGCCTCAAAGAAAAAGGATAATGTGAGAGCTGAATGCTGTGCAGAGACTGAGGAAAAAATAACTTCATTGTACTCTGTATGACTTACATGGAAAAAACAGTGAAGGAAGTGTCTTTGTTACGGTAACTGCTGAGGCTTTTTCCTTTCCTTTAATAGCCACAATAGTGGAATTGGGTGTGATTAGCACATCTTGTGAATGGAATTATACCTCTACAGATGTCACAATTCAGAAACCTGCTTACCTAACCAAGTCGTTGTTTCTGCTTTGTGACTTCAAAAAAATACAATTTACAAATGGCCTTGAATGAGGCTTTTAATGATCTTGTTTGCATAATTTTTTTCCCCCATTATTTCTTAAAGGTGACTGTGCTCATACCAGGTAAAAGCAGCAGCATGGTTGTTTAACCAGACCAGTCTGCTTCCTTGCTTCCTCTAAAGGAGTTCTCTTAACCAATGTATTATAGATTTTTTTTTTGTTTCAGCAAGGTATTTACCACAATTCTATCTTCCATTAATTCTTACAGAAGCAACAGAACTGCAAATGTGTTTAAGTGTAATGCATACTGAGGTGCTTTGCTTGATGAAATCTGTGTTAAAGAACTAGACTCTCAAAGGCATGGGTTGTATGAATGACAAGCTTTCAGAACCTTGTCAGCTGCCATATAAACATGAAAACACTCAAATCCTTACACACCTGCCTCTACACCCCAAAGATCCACGTGTGGGTCTGGAATTGCTGCCTTCTTGGCACAAATGGGCAAGCAAAATCTGAGCTCTTCAAAGCAGACATTTTTCAGTTTCTCTCATTTGAGGCCTGAACTATTTAGCTTTTTGAAGCAGGCCTAATTTGAAATGTTAGATAAACAGGATAGAATAGAGATAAACAGGAAAAAAAAAATGGGACAGAGTGAACAAAGTGTTTGAAAGCTGTCATGCTGCAGAGTAACGCAAGCAGGCAGGTTACACGTTGGACTTTTTTGTTCTTTCTCTGTTTTTTTGGTGTATCCTGTTGGTCTGTGCAAGAATCAGAGCTCTGCCATACTGAGCACAGGTTTCCACTTTCTATTATTGTATCTTTTCATGTACAACTACTTGACTTGTGCCTGTGCCTGATTTCTTCCAATATGTTTTGAACCTGATGATCAGTTTTGATTGCAGTTGACAGACGTATCTCTCAGAAGTTGATGAAAACAGACAATTACCAAAGATGGCCTGGACTTACTAAAAGAAAAACTGCATGTAAGCTTGTTATAGAAAGTAAAAGAAAACAGGAATTCTGCCCTGTTAGATTCCAGAGAATTAATTCACAGGTTGCAGGTGAACTCATGAAGTGTCATTAGTTTTATTGGTGGCAGCTATTTGTATTTTTAGGGGGAATGTTCAGGTTTCTATGGAATGCACTGCGTTTATTTAAAAGGACAGTGTATTTATAGACAAAGTGTATTTTATTAAAAAGCTTCAATCCTTTGAAGACCTAGGTCGCTGGGTCTCAGCTTGTTCTCTGCCTCTTCACTATTTGACCAAAGGGCAATGGAATGTGCCCTGATAAAATACTTGCTGGATGTTGTCCCAGATTTAAACACTTACTGATAATTTTGCACACTTCAGCTAGGCAAAGGGGTTAAAAATAGACTGGTTTTGAAATACTCTATTTACAAGAACAAAACAGCCACTGCCTTTACTGTTGCACTGTAGTAGCTTTGAGCAGAGAGTCTGGTAGCTGTGTTAAATTGGAAATGTTAGTCATTGCTGACCTTTGGGGTTAAGTTCCAAGGCAAGACAGCGTTTTTTTTCCCAGCTGTTTTACAGTGACACCTGGTGGAGTATAAATTTCTACACTCTATGTTTGAACTGATTAAGCAGCCAAAGGATATTTCAGAAGTAGAAAATTTCTTGTGTAGTAGAGGGAAAGGCGATGAGGTGTTGTGTGGCTGTTGAGAACAGAATCTCATTTTTCTTGTATTAATAAATAGTAATAAGCGATTTATAATTTCACAGCCTTTTAACAGGGGAAAAAAAAAAAAAGAAATAAAAAATGACAATTTTCAATTGACAGTTGAAAAAATTCTCAATTTATAGTCTTCCTGCTCAATACTCCCACTTAATAAAAGACAGAATGAGAATTATTTAATCTTGATTTATATAATTTCAAATAATCATGGAATGTTATCTAAACGCTTACAAGTGGTATTACAAATTCTGCTTGTGAGGCACAGTTCTAGGTAACAAAAATGAAATACAATAAAAACCTTAAATGCCTTGTGGAACGTAATAGTGTGAAGGGAAAGGGGAATAAAGCAATTTAATTCAGATATAAAGAAATGGGAAAGGAGGGGAAGTGGAGGGTGTAAAGAGTAGGAATACAGAAACCAGGAAAAGACAGAGTGATGTAGACAATTAATTCTTCAGGCTAGGTAGATGTAATTTTTCCCCATCACAACCATGAATATACAGTGTCTGCAAGCAACTGTCCCTATGCAGAACTGCACAGGAGGTTTTCCATAGCTCTGCTGAAGCCTGAACTGAGCACCTAACCAGACTTTTTTCCCCTCGTTCAAGAGAATCAGCCAAATAGATGAGAGATGATCTCAGGGTGCGGAACGACAGTGGATATGCACGTGGTAAGTTCATGGGCTTGTTCTGTGAAAAATGAAGATAAATGGTTTCAGAGCTGTTGTTCCTGACTAAGGGACTCATTTAAATATTTATGATTGAACAGATCAGTTACTAATAGCATACATTTTGCAGCCATAAATGTAATGTTAACTTTAAGAACGGTTTAAAGCAGTTCTTAAAAGTTTTGGTTGCGACTGAGACAGGCTGAAGAGAGTTGGTGTCCACTTTCGCCGCAGTGCGTGACTGCAAAGCTTGCAGTGCTGATTTGCTGTTCCAGCTGTTTTCACTGCAGCTGCTTCGTCCAATGCTAGGTCTGGTTGTGTCCTCCTTCCTCAGGCTAGAGCATTCTTGAGGTTAGAAACGTTATGCTCAAACAACATTGAACACCAGCTCTTTGCTGTTTGAGGAGATGGGTTGCTTTCACAGAGAAAGCCCTTCTGTTTCCAGCGTGTGCCCCCTTGCCCCCTGCCTTTCTAGAATGAAAGGAATAAATGCTGCATTTCTTTAGCCAGCGTTTTAGTCCTGGAAATGCTGAAGTCCTTTTTGGTCTCCTGCATCTGCCGTTAGCACACTGGGAATGAGAAACGGCCTTTGCCTGAGAACGCAGCCGCGCTCTTTCCTTTTACTGACAGCAGAGGTCTCACTGTTCGAGTTGAAAACAGGAAGGGAAAGGAGGCATGGGAATTTATCTTTTTCATACACACTTCACAGTAAGAGAAGGGCCACAGAGATGTTAGAGAGCTGTTTCACGTGTACAAGGTAAAATAAAGACACATGCTTAAAGTGGAAGGTAGGAAAACCTTCCACCACCACCCAGTAAAAAAATGTGCTCTGATGTTTTGTAATGGACTTCAAATTCATCCAAAGCATCTCTTCCCTTGCTCTTGTGCCTTGCAAAGATTTCGAGAATACAACATTTGAAATTTACATCCAGTCTAAAGAGTCTGAAAGAATCAATTTATAGCAGATTATGTTAAAAAAAAAAATCTGTTTCCAAGTACTTACCTCTGCTGAAACACTAAGAGAATAAACCTTACCTGGGTTTATTATGCACTGTGTAAAGATGATATTTAGGACAGAGGAAAGCATGATGAACAGTGTTATCATCAACTTCATTTTTTGTTAAGATATGGGACAATTTTATGCCTGAATTACTACCGGGAAGATCTTTATGTACAGGAAAAAAAATGGATTAAGTGCACAAGAGAAATTGTGTATTGATTAAGCAAAAAAGACAAGGCAGTTGGTATCCCTTTTGAAGGGGCGCAGCAGTTTAGTAGGTAGGTCACTTTTTAGAGATGAGTTATCTGGGATCTTGGACAGATGCCCAGTGAATCGAAACACACTTAATGGAATTGCTGATATAAAAATAATCCTATTTAAATCCAAACATTAACTTTGCAGTAACACAGAGGAGGGTGTGTAAAAAGAGCAGCTAGGTTTTGAAGCACAAGCTTGATAAGGAAGTAAATCTATCACTTGAATAGAATCTCCTCATGAGCACAATGATTAAATATGTTTGAAACGTGATGAAAGGTTATATTCCTGCTGAGTTAATCTGCTTTGGATCTTTCATCTTGTGTTATATTGTGTTATATTATATTTCATATTGTGTTATAAGGTATTAAAAAACACAGGAAACATAGCTGCTGTGTGCCCAGGTGATATTTGGTATGTGACATTTAGCCCAAATCAGCAGGTTTTGTTTGCTCGTGTCAGTTGATAATTGCAGCACAAAGCCCAGCTGGACCTGGAGCAGCTTTTCCATGTGAACCAGCCAAAGCTGTATTAAAGTTGTCGTTTTTTCTTTTAAGTTACTTATCTAAGGAGGAAAAAACCCAAAGCAACCAACCAGCCTTTCCCCAACAACATAAAACTCCAAACTCAGTAGGTACCAAAGAGTTTACTGGAACAAATGGCATGGAAAAAACAGTAGTGGCTGCTGCCTTAGCCAAGTATCCAGCAGGAGTGGTACAAAATGAGTGTGGAGTGCTGTGCCTGGTCCTCCTTCAGCACTCATGAAGCTGAATGTCTCCAGTGATGAGAGAAGCAGAACTACATGAAGAAGAGCCCATCCAGAAAGTGAACTGCAGATTTACTTTGTGCCTTATCACCCCAGAGTTTCTGGAAGGGGAGAAACCTTAAAGAGCATTCCACGGTGATGGTACCTGAGAGAACTACAATGGCATTTGTGAGCCTTCCAGAAGTGTTATTACCTTAAGGGCCAGGCAAGAGGTCAGATGGTGAATTGTTGCTAACCTCTAGATACCTGGTCCTCAGTCTGGTAAGTGGATCTGCCTCTCAGTGTGCACAGGCTCTCTATGCAACTGCTTACATTAAAATTCAGAAACATTTGTAAGGGTAGACACAGAGACTCCTGGACAAGTTTCTGAATTGATTGAAATAACTATTTGTCTCCTATAACAATGGTCATCTAAAATGTAGATGTTCCTCTGTAATTCTCTGTTTCAGCAGGACAGCAGGCAACATTTCCACAATGCAACCCATAACTCCCTGAGGATGGAATTACTTGCCTTTGATGAAGTCCCTTTCATTCCACTGAACATACAAGCAGTTCAGAGAAGAACTAGGGAGAGGCTAATGAAAAGTAAGTCTTGAGTTAAAGATACACCTAGGTCATGGCCTGAACTCAGCTGGCAGCTGAGTCCCAGCAGTCCAGTTTTCTCTTTTCCCCTCCCCTCTCTGGGTGGGCAAGGAGGAAAGTAGGCAGGAAAGCTGAAATGTCAGTTGAGATAAGGATAATTTACTACTCTGTTGCTGGGATATCATTACACAAAAGGGAAACAAAACAAAGGAGGAAAGGGACCGCTGCACACAGCAGACCAAACTGCCAAATCCACTGTTGCACATAAACCAGGACAAAAAGGGTGAACCCCAGCCCCAAGACTGGGGAGGAGACACACAAAATCTGTGACAGGCAACTTCATGAACTATAGAATACATTGCAAGTCCCATAAGCCCGGGCAACCCCTTTCCTGCCATACAGTGAGCATGATGTGAGCATGGTGGAGAGCACAGGATCTAGCTTGCTGTCTCTCTGTGTCTCTGAGGGGGTGGAGTAGAGCCCCATCCCCCTGTTCCTCCTACTGGGGCCACTCAGTTTAAACTAATACAACCTAAAAACCAAGGTTATAAAGTCCTGACCTTTCTGAAGACAGATCTGCTTTAATCTTAATGAAAAGGTTCTGAGGGGAAAAGCTGTGGTAAGGCTGTGGAGATTTTGTTGTCAGAGCAATGGTGCCCAGATGGCAGACCCTAACTAGTGTGGTATTTAAACTCAGGAAAGGTAAGGCAGAGGGAGATCAGGAATTGAATGCTGCTCCCACACATCTGGGTGAGGGTGATCCTGATCTTGTGCTCCATAATCATCTGAGGCAAGGGTTATGTCATTTTGAAGGGTAATAGTAGATTTGTTGGCTTCGTTTGTCAAGGTCAATCTGAAAGCATGAGGTAAGTTTTGCAAGCCTGAAGGTAATTAAAGCCTCTAACTGTATCATGCCTCTATTCTGAATTCTGGTTAGGCTGAGTGTAAGCAGCTATATGAGCACTGAAAAAAATGTACCTGTTAACAGGAGCAAAAGTGTAGTCACGTCAGGAACCCCTAATCTTAGGAACTGAGATTCAGTCACATCCCATTTTAGATAGCAAAACCTTTAGATCTGACCTTATTGTGCTATGCTTAGTCAAAGAGCAATTTCTACCTTGGTGAATATGGGTACATTCATAAGTCTAAAATACAAAGCATTAAGTACTAAATTATTAATCAGCTAGCATATTTTACTTTATTTAAGCATAACACATGGTGTAGTAAAAACTGAGTGATTTCTGAGTAGTTCTTAACCTTTTGAGGATATTCTAGAAATATTTAATGGGTATTTACAGGGTTGAACAATTGCACAAGAATACAAACAGGCCTTAAGCTAAGGTGTGACTCTGCAGCTCTTGGAAAGGAGTCATACATCCATTTAGAAATGGAAATACACAATTCCAGAAGCAGATTCTGAAGCACTGTCAAGCTATTTTGTTAAAATGTGTTGAATTTTTGTCAGTAATTGTTGGTATGTAAATGAGAATTCACTGTTCCTGTGAAACAGCCTCTTAACAAAAACCCCAAAGCTCTTCACAAGATTTCTTTTGCTGTTAGGGAAGAAGGTTTAAAGTTGAGTCTCATATAATGTACAAACTGTATATTGCAATGGAGTTCTCCAACCCACATCTCTAACCTAGATATGTAGTTTATTTGGATTCCAGATGTCAGCTTCAAAAGTGATGTTATTCAGATGAACAACATACATTAATAATCAGTGTGGATCTGGAGATGTTTGAAGTTATTTTTGTCTTCATTTGCAGTACCACTCACCACTGATGCTGGCAGCTTTAGGACACGCCATTAGTTCTCTCTGCAGACAGAAACCTATTTGTTAGCCTCTATTTAAGCTTTCAGCCTCACCAGGGCCTTACAAAAAAACCTTGAGTTATGGATCTTGCTTCTACAATTCTGTACACTTGTGACTTATCCAGCTCTATCTGGAATGGGAAAAGTCAAAACAAACGAGCAAAACATACAAGAAGCCCCAGACCAAACTTCTAATGACAACAAAGGCTCCTGACTTGGCAGCCCAGGTGTATGAAACCCCAGAATGCATACAACAACCTTAAACTTCCCTGTGCTAGCTTCCTTTGGCTTCTCCTGACCTGAAGAGACCAATGGGTGTAATAGAGATGCCATCTAGTTCAGAAATATGGACTTGCTAAAACTGAGCAGTGGTTGGTAGAGTGAGGATGAAGGCTCAGTCTTGGAGTTGTTGGGACTCTCCCTGTGACAGGAACAGTTCTTGAGCTGAGTCTGTACAGTTCACCATATTTAGTTTGATTCCCTTTTTCTGAAACCTTTTAACTTTTTATCAAACCCATTCTTAACAAGCACAAACAAAAAAACCCCTGTTTTTCTAGTTCAAAAGCCTGGCCTGGGGAGAATTATTTATATTTACCTTTTTTACTAAAGTAATAAACTTTCCTGATGCTTCTCTTCATATAGCCAGCTCAGTCTGAGCAAATATGTGTACAGACACACACCATTTACCCAGTGCCATTGGCTGGGGCTGGGTGATAGGTTGGACTGGATGATCTTGGAGGTCTCTTCCAACCTGGCCCATTCTGTTCTGTTCTATTCTATTCTGTATGCTGTTCTGTTGTATTCTAAATACTGGAATCCCTCACATACTATCCTGTATCAGGGCTTGCAAGCTTACACTACACTGACTGTGACTGTGAGCTGCTGTGAGTGATACTCAGAATTGCTGGGTATTGACAGCTGGGTGAAAATGTGGGGTGTGGGTTTTTGGGTGATAGGTTGTGTGCATTTGCTTGTTTGTTTTTTTTTGTTTGTGGTTTTCTGAAGAT
Source organism: Psilopogon haemacephalus (assembly GCA_013396835.1). Lineage (NCBI taxonomy): Eukaryota > Metazoa > Chordata > Aves > Piciformes > Megalaimidae > Psilopogon > Psilopogon haemacephalus. The sequence continues at coordinate 2,518,478 of VWZI01021156.1, read as the reverse complement.
GAATTTGGGAGAACACAGTTCTGTCTGAACAGGCTGTCTGAAATTGCTGGGTCTGGTTCAGATCTCATTCTTAGTGTACATTAGGAGTAGCTTCATTGAAACTAAAGAAGTTATCTTGCCTAGACTCGTATGAGATCAGAACAGATCAACACTTATCTCTTCATAGAATGAGATCTTTCACGAGCAGATGGGCCTAGAGCACAGCAGGCTCTTATTCGTACTCCATATAGACTCTCTAGCTGGCACAGTGCTTTTTGTGGCAGCGCTGCCTGTTTTGACACATAATTTTGTTTTGTTTAGTTGGGCTTTTCTCTGCAAAGACTTTTATTGTTCAAGAGAGGGAACTCCCACCCTTGCTGGTAGTCATCAAGCCATACTATTGGGTAATTACTGCTCTTTACATGCCAAGAACTCAGACCAAAAAAAAACAAAGGCAGCCAATCCTGATAAGGGAAGACACACACTGGCACAAAAAAACTAACCAGAGGGACAATGGAGGGAGAAAAACACAGAGGGAGACTGTATAGGACTGTGCTCTATCTGCTTACAATTATAGCATCAGGGCGGTGTTGTTCTTCCCCAGTAGCTTTCCAATAGTTACTCCATTCACTGATGTAAAAATCTGCCAAAGCTAATCCATCAAATTCCACCCAGCTGGTCAAATCCAATTGCCTGTGCCTTCCTTCACAAAGCAAGACCATCCATCCATCCATCCATCCACCCACCCACCCATGCATCCATCCTCCCACCCTTCCAATTCTCGTTGCAGATCTGTGTTGTATGGGTGAACTTCCCTGCATGCTTCTGGCTGTTTTTCAGGTGCAGGTCTTTACTTCTTCCACTCCTGAAGAAATAGATACATCCAGAACTGTTCTTTATTATTCAAGATTCTAGCACTTTTTTTTTCTTGAAGTGTTTCACTTAAACCAATGGACAATCAATGAAACTGCCTCTTTCTGCAGTGATTTCAAGCTGGTGAATAATATGGCAATAATAAACATTACAATAATGCAATACAGACTCATCTGGGCTAGGCACGTTTAGGGAAGTATTCTGACACCTGCTCTCCAGCAACTTTATTCTTGAATCAGCTATTTCCTCCTGTACACTAAATGAAAGTGGATAGCATCCTCGAGTTAGCACACACTTCAGAGCTGGCAAGCACTGAATTTCTCCCCTCCAAGAAATGGAAGGCTGCCTTAATCCTAGACGAATCAACACCTTTAACCAAAGAGGAAGTCTGACATAAGGAGCAGTCCATTCAGAGCCGTAGGAGTGGGAATCGAGGACACGATCCACAAATGCACTCTCTTGAGGCGCACAGCGAGAGGCTTTGCTGTATGAGTTGGGTCAGTTTCAAGTAGGATGCATTCTGAGCTTGCCTTGAGGAAGAAAGTCTTTTACTGCTCCTGAATTTAGACTTGCAACAGTAAACGTAAGGTCCCTTCCAACCCCTAACGTGCTGTGATTGTGTTCATCGCTGCAGCTGTAGTTGATTTAAGGTGTGATTAGCTGAGCAGGATTTAAGGCAGGAGCGTTCGCTTCCAGCCGCTGCTGACCTGCTGCGGAACGGTGATCCCTGTGGCAGGTTGGACAAGATGGCACTTGAGTGGCGCTGGCAGGGCTGCTGCGCGACGCTAGGTGGCGCTGCGGGGAAGGCAGCCTGCGACGCCAGTGCCTGGGGAAGCGCAGCGCTCGGGAGGTCTGCTTGTCGCCAGCCGCTGGTCCCCAAGGGTTGGCTTTGTTATCCTTAGGCTGGGCCTCCCATGTAATTGAGTTTGCAAGCAGAAAGCGGCATTGGGGTAAGCAGCATTTATCATTTTTCTCTACGTAAAATAGATAAAAATCGTAGCTAAGCAAAGCGGTGACCTACCTCTGCCCTGGTTACAGACATTGTTTTTGGACAGTGCTTCAGGAAGATTTCAAGCATAACGTTTAATGGGTTACAATATTTAACTCATTGTCTTCTGTACAATGGAGATGCTACAGATTGAAACTACCCTTGTGTAGGAACAGGTCCTTTGTAAACAGAGGTTCCTTGGTGCTGACCAACCTTGAATGTTGTAGCCTTAGCTTAAGGCACTTTATGGTGTTTCTCAGGTGGTGCATGAAGTTCCTCTGGAAAGTGGTTAAAAGAGGAGGGCCACAAAGATGATCTAAGGGCTGGAACCCTTCTGCTGTGAGGATAGGCTGAGGGAGCTGGGGTTTGCTCAGCCTGGAGAAAATTCTGGAGGAACCATAGAGCTGCCTTCCAATACCCAAAGACATCCTACAGGAAGGCTGGAGCAGGGCTTAACATAAGGGTGTCCAGCAATAGGATAAGGGGAAATGGTTTCAAGGTGAGGAAGAGTAGGTTTAGACTGGATCTTTGGAAGAAAATTTTCAGTGGGAGGGTGTTAAAACGCTGGAACAGGTTGCCCAGTGAGGTTGTGGCTGCCTCTTCCCTGAGGGCATTAAAGGTCAGGTGGGATGAGGCCTTGAGTAGCCAAGTCTAGTTGAGAGTTGTCCTTGCCCACAGGAAGGAAACTGGAGTAGATGATCTATGAAGACCCTTCCAACCTAAGCCATTCTATGATAATTTTAAACCTCAAGAATAAAATGGTCTCCAGTCCAAGAAAGACATGAAAGACCTTTTTGTGGCATCCATGACACCTGTATGTGTCAGTAAGACACAGTGAACTGCTCTTGCCTTACTGTACCAATATTTATCAAATAACACAATGACATTTTTGCTTCATACACAAGATACAGCTGAAATAAAGCAATCATGACTGAAAACCAGATATGCATTCCTGACTTGTACTTCACTATGTGGTTTTCTCAGCTTTTGAGATTCCAGCAGGACACCATTACTCTATTCTTTGACTTCATATTTAAATATGTACTGTAGCACCTTTGTCATTATAATACACTTGAGCAAGATCTTTGACAGAAAGGAAGAGGAAGAGGAAAAAAGGTAAAGGAAAAATTCAGAAGACTGCAAGGTGGGAAATATTTAGCTCCCTATTGATTACATGGTCACAGTTGATGATCACAAGTTTTAAGTACTTGAAAAAACCATTATCAAATGTTCAGAGTATTAAATACAGACCAAAATTTAAACCATTCCTTTGTAACAAAGTACTTACTGAAAGCACTTCAAAATAGGTTTTAAAAAGGCACTGTTGTTTCTTTCTTTTTTTTGTCCTTCTGCCACAGTAGGGGATATTTGCACTGAATAAATATTCAAAGACGATTGAAAATTAAGGGGTTTTTTTTGGTTTATTTTGCTTGCAATGTGTGACCTGGAAAAAAAAAAAAAAAGTAGGATGAAATCAACTTGGAAGTCGTTCATGTAATCATCTGACTTCACCAGATCTGATGAAGCTATCATGAGATGCCTGAGTAACAAGTAATGGGCCCCTGGATAGAGGGCTGGAAGGCAAAGCAATTGTTATAAACACAGAAATGTGTTTTTTTTTGTTATCAGTTTAATCACTCAACTACCCTAACTCAGGCTGCCAGTAGTCGTGAGGCTTGCCTGCAGAGCTTTTAAACATAGCTCCCCCAAAACCCTAACGTAAAACATGCACAATCCCCATCTCTAGCATGGTGCAGACACCAACGAAGTCAAATTCGAGTAGGAAAGCCCTGTGCAGAGGCACGTTACACACCCTCCTTCCTCTCCCGCCAGTTAGCTTTGACACTGTCCGACTAAAGGAGTTCTCAAGACAAGAATTTGCAGGTTTCAGAAACAAAAGGAAGCTAAGAAACACGGGTGAGCATTTGGTATGTATTAGGCGGGCTTCTGAGCGGTGGGGCTGGCTGCGGCTGGCTGAGCGATCTGGGCCTAGCTGTGGGGCCAAGCTGCGAGCAGGGCTGCCGCCTGGCCGGGCGCTCCGGGGATGCTGCGCTGCGGAAATGCAATCGGGGCTTTCCCCGCGGG
>VWZI01021156.1:2494751-2513593 GCA_013396835.1 Psilopogon haemacephalus | reverse complement strand
CGCCGCCCTGCCCGGGGCTTGAGCCCGCTGCCCGGACACCTTGTTCCTTCCTGCCGCCACGGCTCGGTTTTGGTCCCCACGTCCGACCCTGTGAAGCTCACGGGGGTGTCGCGGTACGTTTGCCCGGGATTTAGCGTCCAGAGCTGCGCCTTTCCCAGGGGAGAGGTGTGCGGGACCCCTCAGCGAGGGCTGAGTAGCCTCTCCCCCGCCGCATCCTCTAGCGAGGTGCAGTGTTTCGGTCCCGGACTGCGCTGCCGAGCCCCTTCTCTCTGCCGGGTGCCGTGAGGTGGCATCTCTGACACTCGGACACCACCGAGTCCCGGCTGGCTTCCACACGTCTCGGGGTTCGGGCTACGGCCCGGGGACGCCTTCCTGGCAGGGATGGGCAGCGCAGCCCGGGCCGTACCGAGGGAGCGTCACCTGCCGAGTGTCACCTAGCAGGCCTCTGCAGGGGAGACAATTTAAAGGACAAACCTAGCCGGCAGTAGAAGCGGGAGAGATGTTCTGCCTGACAGCCTTCTCTGGCAGTGACTTTTCCTGCCCCCGTTACTGCCGTGATGAGGCACTGCGCTCCAAAAATGATGCAGACCTCTTTCCCCTGGCTTTCCTTCTCTGCGGTGGTACTCACCCAGCCCTGTGCCCCTTGCCCTGGCCATGACTGCCTGTGCTGCTCTTTCGGCTGAGCATAACAGAGCTTAATTTTGAAGATGCGGTTTAATGTATACATGCAGTTTAGTTTTTGATTAGCTGAAGCATTTAGTCCTAAAACTTTCCTTGGTAAAAGGTCAGCTGCCTCATGGATTAGTTTACATGAACTACCTTTCAGTAGAAAGCCAGCAAGAGGGCCTTTGGTGCACTTCAATTTGCCTTCTACATTTTTTTTTTTTTCTCTTAGCTGATTTGGTTGCAATTTTATTACAGAGTTTTCTGTTAAGTCAGTTCTTCACCCTGGCAAAGTTACAAAGCCCATAGAAGCAGAAAGGTTTCCTCTCTGCTTAAGGTTATTTCTTTTAATGAGATACGTTCTGGATGTCTTGAGTATTCTCCAGATGTCTTTGCTACATGCAGCTGAAAGTGTGAAGTGCAGCAGGATCGGTAGGTGGAAGAAAAAAAATACATAATGGTGCAGTCTGAGAAAGCTGGGGAGATAAAAGAACCAATTGTTGATCTATGAATGATGAATTCTCCCAGCACCAGTGTTGTGCAGTGTAGCAGCACACAGCTCTCTGATGGTACAGCTTTCGCCATCTCCACCAACACAGTCTGCACTCAAGTTTCTGGTTGGAGTTGTGTGGGTTTTGTGCCTTCTTCTTCACCTTCTTTGTAGTTGATTTTTTATTTTTTTTTTTAATCTGGCTGGGAAGAAGTGTGTCTGTCTCCTCCTTTAAACTGTGGCAAGTGTCAAGCCTAAAGTGGTAACCTGTTGTTGGAACACAGAAAATACCTTTTTGTATTTATTTTTAGGTTTTGTTGGCTTTGATCTGAGGCTGCTGTCAGTGCAACATCACACTTTCAAATGGGCCAAGATGTCTTCAATTCTGAAAAAGACCTATATTCACAGAACTCAAGACACAAGCACTTCAGAAACAAATTAAAGATTTAATACGTTGCACACAGGCATTCCTGCTAACACCTGGATCACAGAGAGGCAGAGCTCTTGAAAAACAAAAATGTGTTTGGCTTACAGAAAAGTTTCTTGTTCCCTTAGCAAGAATTCCTGCACAGAGGTGATCTATGTGTTTTCCAGTACTGTTTGCATTACCTACCTAAGCATTTCTCAGGGGTGGTGTTATTGGGACAGAGTGGCTGAGAGCAGCCAGGCACAGAGGGACCTGGGGGTGCTGGGAGATAGGAGCTGAACAGGAGCCAGCAGTGTGCCCAGGTGGGCAGCAGAGCCAATGGCATCCTGGGCTGGAGCAAGAACAGTGTGGCCAGCAGGAGCAGGGAGGTTATTCTGCCCCTGAACTCGGCACTGGTCAGGCCACACCTTGAGTACTGTGACCAGTTCTGGGCCCCTCAACTCAAGAAAGATGTTGAGGTGCTGGAAGGTGTCCAGAGAAGGGCAGCAAGGCTGGGGAGGGGCCTGGAGCACAGCCCCAAGAGGAGAGGCTGAGGGAGCTGGGGGTGTGCAGCCTGCAGAAGAGGAGGCTCAGGGCAGAGCTCATTGCTCTCTGCAGCTACCTGAAGGGAGGTTGTAGCCAGGTGGGGTTGGGCTCTGCTCCCAGGCACAGAAGGAGGGGACAGTCTCAAGCTGTGCCAGGGCAGGTTCAGGCTGGATGTTAGGAGGAAGTTGTTGGCAGAGAGAGTGATTGGCATTGGGATGGGCTGCCCAGGGAGGTGGTGGAGTCCCCATCCCTGGAGGTGTTGAAGCAAAGCCTGGGTGGGGCACTTAGTGCCATGGTCTGGTTGATTGGCTAGGGCTGGCTGCTAGGTTGGACTGGATGAGCTTGGAGGTCTCTTCCAACCTGGCTGATTCTATTCCATTCTATTCCAAAAATCTATCAAGCTTTGAACCTGCTGTGGCCCATCCCAGTGAACGTAGTCCTGCCCTGCATGCTGTGGGTGATGCCTACCTCACAGTTGTCTTTTTGTCTACTGCTGTCAGCTTCACCCATTTCTTCTGTGCCCTGCTTCTCAGAGGCACCACCATGTTGTGCCAGGCCTTCTGCAAACCTCACTTTCACATTGTCCACATCAAATCACTACACTTAAAGCCTTTAGGAAGGCTTCGTGTTTGGCTGTAGAAGCTTTCAGATGCACACATGCTAAGACTAATCATATTTGAACTTCCCACAGATTTAATTAGTGCTCTGCTGTCTGATAGAGGCTTTCTTTGAAAGTCACTTACACGAGATCAGCACTGGGTGAATTGGCACTTGAAGCAGAATTACAAGACTTAAAATTCTATGTCTCTTTCACATGGAAGGATTACTGTATTTTGAGGCACTTTTTGCTTAGATTTTGCTCATAATAGGAATAATATCTTTAAAAGGAATGAAAACCTCTTCGGTGAGTGATCACAGATAGCATTTTAGCCTAATTTTATGTGCTTTCTGAAGGCTTTCCAGATTTTCAGGGTTATGTTTTTCATGCTTGAAAAAAGTTGTCAGTGTGTTACTCCAGATTGCGTTTGGTAAGCTGTAGTCTGTGCTACTTTGTACTCCTCAAGTAGTGCTGTTAAAATACCCTTGTGAAATACAGGTTAGGAAAAAGTTATGCTGGGGAGCATGCAGACCACTTCAACAGGAATCTTTATTTCTAGAGAGCTGTTGGTTTGCTGGTTATAGGAGTGCAGTCTCCTGGGTGTCCTGGCAGTAGTATCACAGCTGTTCTCCATCAGGAGCTTTATAATCTCTTCTGATAGCTCTTTGATTTGCCTTTTTTTTTTTTGTTTTTGTTTTAAGAGGACTTCAAAGAACCCGTTGTGGTTTTATTAATTGAGTTTGTGAAACTATAGAACCGAAATCAACAGAGATAAAACTTCTAATGCAAAGTGCAGTTATTGTGGAATGGTTTGCCAGGATGGTCAGTGCCTTATTCTGCTGTGTTTGTACTTGGGGGGTAGAAATCCAAAGCAGTTGCAACTTCTCCACTACAAGGAGACCTCGCAGTGTCCTTCCAGTATCTGAAGGGGGATAAAGGAAGGCTGAGGAGGGACTATTGACAAGGTCTTGTAATGACAGGGCGAGGAGGAATGGGTTTAAACTGGCAGAGGAGATTTGAAACTGGGTGTTAGGAAGAAGTTGTTGGCAGTGAGGGTGGTGAGACACTGGCACAGGTTGCCCAGGGAGGTTGTGGAGCACAGAAGCACAGAGTGTGATCTTAGATCTCATTCTGTGCTCCGCAACCTCCCTGGAGATGTTCAGGACTAGGTTGGATGAGTCCTTGAGTGACCTGTTCTAGTGGGAGGTGTCCCTGCTCGTGGTGGAGGTGTGGAACTGGAAGAGCTTTGAGGTCCCTTCCAACCTAAAGCATTCTGTGATTCTTAGCAGAAAACATTTTATTTCTAGTTGCTGACACAGTTTCAACTACAGCTGTAGGCAGGATCTCTGACTCAGTAAAGGCTGTGGAGGATGATCTTTTCATTTGAAATTCCCTGCCCTATTCACTATCCCTGTTAAATTAGGGAATGTAGTTAACTTCTTGGTGTGGCTGTTGGTGTGCATGGCTTGAAATTCTGGGAGTTTGACTCCTAAGCAGTAATCAATGATAAATTCATTTGCATATGGAAGGAACAGTTCCTATGAAGATTCTTAAATGAAGATAGAGGAGCTTTCTTCTGAGGAGTATTTTGGTATTTCTTGCTATGTGGTCATCTGTAGTAGCTTTGAAGTTAAACATCAAGATAAATGTCCACCTTCATGAGTTAATGACAAGATTTTTTTGCATGTACACCTATTATAAGCTGTGTCTCAGTCCCACCTGATGCTCCCTAGCTCTCAGTGGCACAGCATCCTCAAAGGTGTTTTGTTGTGGCTCTTCCTACCTGACAGAACTCCAGGTGCATTTTAGTCAGCCAGTGGAGGCAGCGAGGATGTGCAGTTGTGTTTTAAGCTCTAAAGATCATGCTTTGTGCAGCTGGATGTCCTTCCTCCTTTGAGGATCAGTCATTTGGGATGTTAAGTGTCTAGTGTACTGCACTGACAATATGCAGTTACCCTTTGACTCAGGCAGAAGGAAACTGAAACTTCAGCATTTTAGTCAGCCAGTGGAGGCAGCAAGGCTGTGAAGAGTTTGGAAGTGCAGTTGTGTTTTAAGCTCTAAAGATCATGCTTTGTGCAGCTGGATGTCCTTCCTCCTTTGAGGATCAGTCATTTGGGATGTTAAGTGTCTAGTATACTGCACTGACAATATGCAGTTACCCTTTGTTACAGGCAGAAGGAAACTGAAATTTCAGTTTTACAGAGGGGTATGTGTACTTTTTTTCAGGGTTTGGGTAGGAGAAGTCCTAGGGATCCACTCTGAGATAAAAATGATACACAGCATAAGAGCTGTAACTGGTTGTTTTGCTAATGCAAACCAAAAGAAACTCCCAGACATTTAAAACTCCATATATAAGCAGTGATCTAAACTGTACATCTAGGACCTTGCTTCCCCTTGGCAAAATGGCTGTTTAAGTGAGGGGGATGTTGCCAAGTTAAATTTAACTGGAAGTGAGTGTTTGGTGAAAAGTAAGCTGCCGACCTTAAGTCACATTTCTTTAGGAAATGTTATAGTAGGGAGTTATTTTTATCACAAGTATTTGAATCAGGGTTTATACAATCCCAACACTGAAGCTTTATGCTACTACATTGGAACTTCAACTCAAATGGAACAACAGCTCTTGCATTTTCATGTATCTGGTTGTGCTCTCTCCCCTCTCTGCTTTTTCCTTACTGCATGCTTTCAATTTTGGATGTGAATTTACAGTTTAACAGCAGCGTGGGTAGAGAAGGAGAAAAGAGTCTTCTTTTCTCTAGGCTGAATAACTCCAGGTCCCTCAGCCTGTCCTCACGGCAGAGGTGTTCCATTTTGCATGGAGTATCTCAAAGTGGCTTCACATCGATTTCAATGTATTTGTTCCTCCTGGGAAAATAAGGTGTGTTGATAGGGGTTTATACCTGGTGGGTAGAATCATAGAATGGTTTAGGTTGGAAGGGACCCCAAAGCTCAGCTGGTTCCAACCCCCTGCCATAGTCAGGGACACCTCCCACTAGAAAAGGTTGCTCAAGGCCTCATCCAGCCTGGCCTTGAACACCTCCAGGGAGGGAGCAGCCACAACCTCCCTGGGCAACCTGTGCCAGTGTCTAACCATCCTCACTGCAAACAACTTCCTCCTAACATCCAGTTTCAATTTCCCTCTGCCATTTTAATCCCATTCCTCCTCATCCTGTCATTACCAGACCTTGTCAATAGTCCCTCCCCAGCTTTCTTGTAGGCCCTTTCTGATCCTTGAAGGCCACTTCAAGGTCTCCTGGCAGCCTTCTCTTCTGCAGGCTGCAGAGCCCCAACTCTCTCAGCCTGTCCTCAGAGCAGAGCTGCTGCAGCCCTCTCAGCTGCATCTTGGTGGCCTCCTCTGCACTGGCTCCAACAGTTCCATGTGCTGCTTGTGTTGGGGGCTGCAGAGCTGCAGACAGTGCTGCAGGTGGGGTGTGAGGAGAGCCAAGGGGCACAATCCCCTCCCTTGCCCAGCTGTTTCCTGAGATTGTGACCTCTGCCAAGGAGTATGTGCCAAACCAAGGAATGCTGCTTGCTGTAAGATGCTGTCTGATGGACCGGGCATGTGAAGCTAGGAGCTGGGCATGCCACTGATGTCTTTGTTTCCTTCTGTTCCTGGTGGCTGAGGTTAGCTGAGGGCCTCCTCTGTTACTGGGGTCCTATGTGATGTAAACCCAGTGTGACATTTGTCCTTGGGATACCTGTGAGCTTTGGGAGACTCCTGAAGTGGATGTGTGATCTCCTGGCTTTGCTGGAATAAGGCCTAGGGTAAGGCAGCAGACTAGCCCACTTCAATCTATTTATGTGTTTGGTTTTCTGTTCCTGAGTGAAATCTTTGCACCTAAGATTTTTTTTTTTACATTTAATAATTATTGGAATTGGAAATTATCAAATTGAAAGCAAAATGATACTGTGTTGTTGTGTTGTTAGTATAATGCTAAAAGAAGCTTTGAGCTTAATGATAAATAATATTTTTTGACCATTGCCCTCCTCCACCCCTGTAACAAAATAATCAGATTTTTCTCTCCTTTTCCCATCCCTCTCTTTATGTACATCTCTGCATACTCTGCCTTTTTCTTGCCTCCTGCCTGTGCTTCTCTACCCACCCCCTAGAGAAGTTCCTGTCTCTGATGCCATCTTCTCTTACCTGACCCCTGAGAAGTACCTAGTGCCTGGTGTATTCTGGAGCAGGAGCTGTATGGTGACACCAGGATGGCGTCACAGCATTCAGTGTTCCCTTCAGAGCCCTGTTTCAGATTACATCATGTTTGCATTTCAACACGTGCTGCACATTCCTCCTTTCATATCTGTCCTGTGTGGTTAGCAGTGGGGCAAATACTCCTTGTTTCCTCAGATCTGTCTGATGGTTTTCCACCTCTTGGTAACCTTTCTGTGTCTCCCCACTGTGCCTTTGGACTTCTGAGTAGCCTTAGATGTGGTTTTGTGTGTTTAGCTCTATGAATTTCATGATGACTTCTGGAAATTGTTGCTTTATGTTCAGTTTATGTCCTGGATTACAACTTGGGATCTCAAATAAAGCATGAGTTGAGGCTGTTTAGGGGTTTTCTTCTTTGTAAAGAGTAGTGGAATGCACATACACTGCTTTCTTCTGAATAAAAGCTGAGCTCTGGTTAGTTCAGAGCATAAAGGATTTGCAATTCATAGGAGAAATTTCTGGGCAATTACCATCTCGGTAATTGCTACTCTGCCTGTCTTTCAATGTGCCCAGCTGTATGTAAATCCTCTCTAACTACATCACTGCCTTTCTTCGTGCCAGTCAGGAATCTCCTTGGTTTCTATTTGGGGGTCTCAAATCTGTTAGCTTTGGCATTGCCTAGTTGAAAGGCAGGATCTGGTGCTGGGAAAGGTTTTTCCTTCTGTTGAGGGAGTGAATGTGTGACTTCTGAGCTCTGAGGCAGTTGATGGGCTTGTTCTGGCCAGGGTTACCAGGGTGGCATGTTGGGGGTTAGGAGGGGAAGAAGGACTGTTGGGCTGTTTTGTTGCTGCAGTCCAGTTGCATGTGCAGCCCAACCCTGTCCTGCTGGGCTCCCCAAGAGGCAGGTTTCATCCCTATTTATGGCTTGTGTCTGATACTCTTATTTCCCTTACTTTTGATGATCTGTGCCTCTTCTTCATGTGAAGGTTCTGGTTTGTGGAGCTGCAGGTAAGAAGGGCTCTGTGGTGCTGTTTTCTGCTCCTAAACTGTGTTTTGCAGAAAGTGCTTCCCGTGCTTCACTTGCTGGCCATGCCATCCTCTCCACAAGCAGCCTCTCCCATCACTGTGTGCCAGTCCAACCTGCAGGCAGTGTCACATATGAAGTTAGCACACTGCCAACCGTTGCTGTAGCTGGCTGAGTTGGCTTGTCTGATTTCTGTGACAAAAATGAGTGGAGGCACCTAAATCTTAGGAGAGCTTGCTGGCTTGCTCAAGCCATTGTTAGTTCTTAAGTGGGGATTTTGATCCTGGTTTTCATCAAGGGAAAATAGTTTTGCTGCAGGAATACCAAAATCGAAGTGTTTAAATGTAACCTCTCAAACAAGGGAGGTGGGAAGGGAAGGTAGCTCCTGGTAGAACTGCTTTGGCAGTGTGTAACTGAGTATTGTGAGGCTTCAGTTCAGCACTGCACATAAACTGTGTACTCCAGTCCACTGCTGGCTGTCAGGCACTGATCTTTGCCATGGCATGAGAACACCTGAGCTGGTTGTTCCTTTGCAGTTGAGGCCTAGAATAAGCTTTCTGGTAAAGTTTTATTGTTGGTGTCTTCTGGAGAGTTAGTAACACCTGGCTGTAATCTGGGAAATAATTTGACTTTTAAGTTCACTTGATTTGATGGAGAAGGATTTTGTGGAAACACTGTGTTTATGTGAGTCCAGAGCAAGAATCCTGCTCAAATAAAAGGATTACATTTTTAGGGTACCATGCAGATCCATGCATGTTGTATGCTCTTTGTAATTTGTTGTAGCAAAAGAAAACTGAAGAAAATATTTACCCTTAAATGTGTTTAGAGACACTAAGCTTTGAACACCTCAAATAATCCTCCATATCAGTGAATGATTGTTAAAGGCTAATTATTCTCACAGTTAAATGTAGATTTTTATCTAAATGCATTTATCACTGCTTCCAGCTATTAGGCTTTGCTGTGCTTTTAATAATACATTATATAATATCTGCTATGAACTTATGTGCCTCTGCAATTTCCACTTTATTTTTCTTTTCTTGAGGATTTAGTGCTTGTCTGAACAGTGCTATCATCAGTGGTTCTTGGTCACTCTACCTTTGGTTCTTGGTCACTGCACTTTCTCACATACCAGCTGTGACTGGTAAATTGTGTTTTTATTCCCTGGTCTTCTGTGCCATTAAGAAATCAGTAATCAGTTTGAAATGCAACCAGTAACCTCTATCCAGACCATTTATTGAACTGTCCCAGAAGGAGCTGGCTATATTCTGCTCTTTTTCTCTCCTGTCTGTGTGCTGCTCTGATGGTAATAGAGGGAAAGTTGTCTGTCATGTAGCCTCTGGGAGGTAATTGATCTGTAGTAAGGCTTGTCCATACTCCAGCTGCTGACAGCCTGCTCTTCATGTTGGTGCATTATCTCTACCAGCTGTGCCATAAACCAGCAAGGCCTTGACAGCAAGAAACCAGCAGCAGTTATTGATTTCTCCTTCTTAATGTCAAGGGAGCTGAAGACGTTGGGTTTTAGAAGAATGCTTGTAGGTGATTTTGGAGGGATGGTGGAGGCAAACTGGAAGTTGTGCCCATGGTGTGGGAGGGAGCAGCCTGCGTGCTGCTGTCCTGGCTGCCCCCTGGTCCTGGCTGGAAGGTCTGCTGTGGCCAGAGCTTCACCTTTTGGTGCCCAGACCCTTTTTGTCATGTGCAGAGCTCTTGTCTGCCAGGAAGTGCATAGCAGTGGGCGTTCTGGACACCCACATCTGGTGAGCATTCGGCAGCACTGGGGTTGTGGGCAGGACCCTGGGGGCGGCAGGACCCAGGGCACAGCTGGGAAGCGGAGAGCTGCGCCTGCCTGTGCCGTGGGTAGCTGCTGGCTCAGTTCTAGCAGTCAGCACCAACATTTCTCAAATGACTTGGTAAGGCAAGCTGCCAAAGATAAAGCAGGGTCACTCATACCTCTCAAGAGTGCCTGAAGCTATCCACGATCTTTCCTTGGCTTGCTCTGTTTGCAGCAGCAGCAGCAGCAGCAGGCGGCTGCTGAGGCACTGTAGGGATGCTGCACAGCGCCTTGCCTCTGCTCCTGGGAGGGAACACAGAGGCAGCTGCCTCTGGCTCTTCCTCTGCTGTTTCACATTCACACAGTTGGGAAGAAATCCAGACATTTGAAGCTATCCTCTGGCAAATTGCCCAGCAGGGGAGTCTGGAGTTTCCAGTAGTGTTTCTGCCTTGGTTCTTTTTTTTTTTTGGGGGGGTTGTGTTTTTAACCTCTCTCCTGCTCAGCAGTGTTGAGATTACCCAAGTTCTACAAAAGGAATAATAAAATTGAAGGCATGCAAATCTAATGTGGCATCATTTTATAATCTTCTTGGGTGTAAGGTGGGGTTTTTTCCCCCCTTGTTATTTGTTTCAGATGCTTGCTTTTTTCTTTCCAATCAAACTTTGATATATGAAGAATATGCAGCATGGACAAGGTCCAAGCCTCTTTCTTTTCCTAACCCTGCATAGCTTTATATTAAGCTTTGACAGAGCTTTGGGATTAATTAGTTTCCTTCAAGGAAAAATTGGCTGTGTTTATTACACTGGGTTTGAATTGTGCACTGAGGTTTTGTTTTAATAACGTGAGTGAGGTGTAGGAGGAAGGCACCTCTGACGTCTGTCCCAGCCATGTTTTCTGTAAATATAATTTTTATGGGGCTAACCTGCAGATTATTGCAATATACAGGTTGGATCTGCTATGTCAGCTATATCTTGTGCATTAAAAAAAAAAAAAAAAAAAAGAGTAAAGAACTTCAGCAAAAGCAATGTCCTTCTTGAAGGGAAAAGCAAAGTTCAGCATTCCGAATGTGCTTTTGTATTGATTTTCTTTTGGAGGATTGTGATACCCAAGTAAGTGAGAGTTCAGTGTTGTGTATTTGTGTGTTGTCTCCAATCTGATGCTGTTTGTGAGATGTACATTCACTGCAGGTGGTGGTTACTCATTGTGCTTTCTGTTGCTTTCCTTGCATATCTCACTTGCACTTGAGGTGCCTTTACAATTTTGAGGTGTCACTGCTTGTTGCACTGCAGATGAGAAGGGTGAGGAGTATTGTCCCTCTCACACTGTGAATTTCTCTCCTGCTTTCCTGAGTGTGTCTGAGACTAAGAAAGTATCTGAGGTTTGGGAAAAAAAAAAAAGTCTCTTCTGAAAATATTAGACCCTAATATATAATGTTCTAGCAGTGGTTGCTTTTCTGGTAAAGATAGATAAGATGCAGTGATTGCTGAGAAGGATAAAAGGTGTCATAAATTCTGCTAAGATCTGACAAGTTTTTCATGGAGAGAGTGGTCAGGGACTGGAATGAGCTGCCCAGGGAGGTGGTGGAGTCACCCACCCTGGATGTGTTTCAGGGTGGTTTGGATGTGATGCTTAGGGCTACGGTTTAAGGCAAATCTTGCTGAGAAGGATTATGGGTTGGATTTGGTGATCCTGAGGGACTTTGCCAACCTGGATGTTTCTGTGATTCTGTGAACAAAGGCTTCTGAGCATTCTTGGTAATTATATTAAAAAAAAAAAAAAAAAAGGGAAAAAAGTAATCCCCTGTTACTTACCATATGGCATTGTTTTGGATCTTGCTGGGAGGTCTTGTCTGGTTTATTTCAGCGATTGGAAAGGGTCCAGAGGAGTGCCACAAAAATGATCAGAGGGCTGGAGCACCTCTTCTACAAGGACAGGCAGTGAGGGTTTAGAGTTCACTATGGAGAAGAGAGGGCTCTGAGGAGAACTTAGAGTGGCCTTTCAGGACCTGAAAGGAGCCTACAAAGTCATGTAGCACTATGACAAGGGGCAGTGGTTGTAATGCAGTCTCATGATTCAGATAGTTCTGGAATTACATTCTGTCAGCAGAGATCTTTTCAGCTCAGTCACTGGCAGCTACTGCAAGCCTTTTCCTGGCTGTGAGATCCTGACCATCACATGGACACTGATAAAAAACAGTACCAAGATCTGAGTGGGTGTACTGTGAACTTCTGTGTTTGGAATTGTTAGTCCAATGCTAAATATGTTTCTGTCTAGTAATAAATTATAGTATAATCCTTGTTGATCTCTATCCTAGTCGTAGATTTAATACAGAAGCTTCCATAGGTGGAAGCTTGATTATAGAAGTGGATTGAGTGGACTTACCCACTACAAACTCTGACCAGGTAAACAGTTCATGACTTGCTTATGTCTTGGGACTACAATCTGCATTTCCCTAGCAAGGTTCATGCTTCCTCCTTCTTTAGGCCTGGGTTATTTGAGCTTCTGGTGTGCACAGCATTAATGTGTCTGCTTTTCTCTCTTCTGTCTCAAGAAACAGTTTGCCAACACCAGAACAGGGGCTTGTGGTTGAATGGATTACTTCTAGCAGGAGTTCCCCTTGGCAGGTTGCTTCCTCATGCTTCAAGGGTGGTGCTATTTATAGTTAGTGACCAAAGAGAGAGATGGAGATTACAGTTAAGGGAAATCTTTCTGATGTAATAGTACACAACAGCATTACTGCATCCCTGGTGCCCTGTCTGCTCTGTACAAGAGCCATAGTCTTTTATAGCAGCCTTCTGTTGGACCTTGACATCTGCTGATCAGATCTCAAAACTGTGAATGTTGCCTTTAGGTCTCTAAGAATATTGTCACCTAGGTACCCCTGAAATGAGGATTTTAGCTGTTTTCGTGCAATCACATAAAATCTTGAATAACTCCTCGTCCTAAAGAAGCTTTTTCTGTTAAGCTTTTTCTATTAAAATACTGAATTGTGGAGAAAAAAAAAACAAACCTGAAGGAACCAAGACCAGGATGATGCTTCAGAACATTCAACATTCCTCTTTAAATTTCCTATGCCTTTAGTGAGACCTTTAAATCACCTTTAAAACTGATAAAGGCTTTGTGGCTACCCATGCTTCAAAATGAAGCACAGGCAAGTACGTAAACATTATATTTGGTTTTGTAAGGCAAACTTCTGTATTGTACAGTTGACTGTTTTCTGCTTCTAGGAGGATTCTCTAGGTAACTAATCATAGAATCATAGAATGGTTTAGGTTGGAAGAGACCTCAAAGCTCAGCCAGTTGCAACCCCGCTGTGCCATAGGCAGGGACACCTCACACTAGAATAGGTCGCTCAAGACCTCATCCATCCTGGCCTTGAACACATCCAGGCAGGGAGCAGCCACAACCTCTGTGGGCAACCTGTTCCAGTGTCTCACCACCCTCACTGTGAAGAATTTCCTCCTGACATGCTGTTTCAATCTCCCCTCTGGCAGTTTGAACCCATTACCCCTCGTCCTGTCATTACAAGACTTTCCAGGATCTTCCTTTATTTGTCCCAGAACCCCAGAAAAGTTGAGGACTTGGTTGAACTTAAATACGCTCCAAGATTTGAGTCTCCAAGGATGAGCTCTCTGAAGCAGCAAATTTGTCCTCTCTGAACATGTTTTTCATTACTTGATAAACACGGAGAGCAGGCAGCCTGGCTTTTGTAAGGAAATGAAAGATTAAAGCAATTGGCGACAAGCAAAGCAGTGACAGAA
The DNA here is from genome assembly GCA_013396835.1 of Psilopogon haemacephalus. Lineage (NCBI taxonomy): Eukaryota > Metazoa > Chordata > Aves > Piciformes > Megalaimidae > Psilopogon > Psilopogon haemacephalus. Next base: position 2,500,187 of record VWZI01021156.1, on the reverse strand, counting down.
GATGGATGGAAGTAAATGGGAGCAGTACAAAGCAAAAGTATTAATAGGAACTTTTTTTTTTTTTTTTTAATATGTTCTGCAAAATGCCTACTTTGAAGGGCTTCTGTTTTTCTAGTCCACAACTATGTTTATTGTAACCATCTTCTTGAAGTGCTTTATGAGATTAAGTTTTTGGCTCTGTTTATTGGACACATCTGTCACTGAAGTGCTTTGTCACCCCTCAGCAGAGAGGTAACATTATTTAATCTCAGCATGTCTGGGGCCAGGCTTACAGTGCCTTGAACTTCTGTGGGTCTGGCATTTCCAGATAGTGTTTTCTGTTTTGCAGTTTTCCACCAGAGAAGCTGTCCAGGTGGGGTCCAGTGTTGAAGACTGCTTTGGGAAGGCATCGTATGTGTTGATGTGCTGGCTGCGTGCCTTTGGAGGGCAGAGCCTTTTGCAGGCCAGGAGGAAGAACGTGAAATAAAGACTGATCTTAGCTTACAAAGGACAGAAATATCCTGCTACCAAAAAAAAAAATAAATTAAAATAGCAGAGGAGCTCTGAAGCTGACAGCTGTTTGTCACAGTCTCAGGGTCACTTTGGGCTTGTTCTGAGTTTTTCCCACTGAATGCTTGTGGGACAGCACTGTCACTCACTTGCCACCTCTGTCAGTGACCCGGTGACAGATGTGACAATTCAGAGTAACCACTTTGTGATAGGAATGTTCAGTCTGCCCAGAACTGTCTTTAGACCTCACAGAGGTGTTTCTTCTTCTGTCTTTGCAGTGATGTTTAACAAGCTTCTGTATTTTTTTTTTCCCTTTTGTTAGCAAACAGATTGCAGAGTAGTTAGGAGTCCATAGGTGACACATGACAAGTGTCATGCTTATTTCCCTCATGCTCAGCAAGGATGATGCACATGTTAAGGTACAGAAGAGATGGCGAAAGACTTGTGTCACTTAACTTGTTGTTATGAGGTTTTGGCATCATAATATAAAGCTGAAGTACAGTGCCCAAGCATGTTTTTATTCTGCACACCTTTTGTGCTGCAGAACTGGAGGAAGTTTCTGGGGCTTTCTAACAAACCTGGCCCTGTTGTAATTCAGGGCTGAGCTTTACTTTAGAATCCTTGTAGGTGTAATACTCTGTGCTGTTTTCTTTCCCAAAGCAATTAGTTGTTGCCTTTCAAATGTGCCCCTGATGAGTTCACAGGCTGCCTGCTGCCTGCATGTGATTCTGTCTTGTTTGTACTGGTCATTTGTGCACAAAGCTCAGAAGAAATCAGTAACATAATGTGGGACTTGTAGGCATTTTCTCCCATGTGCATTTACGTGGCAATTTATTATTTTTTTTTCCTACCTTCTGTTCAGTGTGTTCCAGCACTGAAAGAGGAAATCTTTGGAGACTTAAATAGAACAAAGCTTTTTTTTTTTCCTTTTTTTGCCAGAAGATCCTACGGTGATAGGTGCTTTAGAAAGGTTGGATAGATACTCTGCGAAAGTACCTCACTCAGAAAAACCCTTTAGTTCTGTTCATCCAGTGCTTTATAAACACTCTTAATTTAGCCTGATGCTTAGACTTGGCATCTTGAATATAGAACTCTGGGAAATACTATTGCTTCAGCTTGGTGCTGGGAGAGCTTCAACAAAAGTGCTTCAGCTTGGTGCTAAGAAAATGGGGAGGGTTTTAATAGAATGGCAATGCAGCAGTGAGTGAAAACCAACAGTGCTGAATAGGAAATAAGATCCTGGTGCTTTGCTATTCGACATCATTTGTCATTTGAGTGGTACCTTTGGAGGTGAAAACCTACATCTGCCCACCCATTTATTTCTTTACTCTTTTTATCTGCCTCTATTTCAACTTTCCCCCAAAATTCTTAGTGCTCTTGGTGCAAGTGGGCAGTGTATCTGATGGTGTACAGAGACCCCTGCCCACAGGCTCACATGTGTAGAGAAGGGAAAACCACCTGAAATGTTTCCTGAACCATCTCTGTTCTTACCAAGACAGGAAACTGATACTATAGCCTGGCAATATAAATTAGAGTAATTTTGATGCCTGTCTTGTTTGTGCAAGATATATAAATATATATACACACATACATTTATACAATTAATAGAATATAATTATTTATATGCTTATGTATAAATATGTACTATATTTAAGTTTAAAATATATTTATCTATTTAATATATAGTATATTTTTATATAGACTTATACATATATAGAATCATAGAATGGCTGAGTTAGTCTGGTGAGTTCATGTGTGTGTGTGAAAACTCCCAAACTGCCACACTTAGGTTGGAAGGGACCTTAGAGTAGATGCAACCTCCCTGCTGTGAGCCAGGACACCTCAACTAGACTTGGCTGCTCCTCATCCAACCTGGCCTTGAACACTCCCACTCAGGAGGCAGCCACAGCCTCTCTGGGGGTCTCCAGGGTCTCACCACACTTGCATTGAAGAACTTCTTCCTAAGATCTATAATATCAAAAGATCTCTTATCAAATCAGTTGTGCAGCATCCTGCAGTATGTTATAAATCATCACAGAATGGTTTAGGTTGGAAGAGACCTCAAAGCTCAGCCAGTTGCAACCCCCCTGTGCCACCTCCCACTAGATCAGGTCGCTCAAGGCCTCATCCAACCTGGCCTTGAACACCTCCAGGGAGGGAGCAGCCACAACCTCCCTGGGCAACCTGTGCCAGTGTCTCACCACTCCAAGGTCTCCTGGAAGCCTTCTCTTCTCCCCCAAGCTAAGATGTTGTCATCTGTCTAGGAGGGATTAAAACATTTGAAGGGCAGCGAGCATGGGGAAATCAGAGAAACTAAGAGCATGTGTGTGAGAGAACTGCAGACTTTTGTGCATCAGGGAGCACATCTCATTGCCAGCCCCACGCTGTACCAGCTGTAAAGACACTTCACAACTCTTGCTTGCTGTCTTTCTGCCTTTCTGTAGACACACCAGAAGGATGCAGTCATTTCATAGCGTGTTAATGGACAATTACTTTGGCGTGTGCTGGTTTGGGGTTTTCAAGGTAGCTCTTCTTCAGATGAAGTCAATTTTCTGCTTTGTGCTGAGATGTGTACAGAGTAGCTTGCACACCTTGGATTCATCTCTGTCAGCTGTGCAGAGGCTGAGGTGATGAGCCCACAGGTTGGGCTTTATTTAGCAAGATGGGTTGAGTGTGAGCCTAGCAAAGGGATTTTGTGCTTTTTTGGGGGAGGAAATTAGTGACAATTAAAAGCAATTTAGTGTTATAGTATGTTCTCGTCTTGTGCACGTTGGTACTGTTCTCATGCCAACTCCTTCAGTCTTACATTTTTCTAGGCCACAACCCTCCTTTAAGCTGTCTTTTTGCTTCAGCACACTTATCCTAGCAATCTTCTATTTTAGCAACTGCATTTCTCCTACTGAAAATACAGATGTAGTGTGGCCTTTGCCTGTGAAAGAACTGATGAGGCATCCTTGTGCCACCCAGCTTCAGCACCTCTGTGGCTCTCTGAAGTTAGAAATGCTCCTGTCTATTTTAGAGTCAGTCCTGGTGTTCTGGGTCATCTCTTCCCTATCACCCTGGACCTTTTTGGCTCCTTGAAGCTCTCTGGCGCCTGCAGTAAGGGTGTTGTCTGTGGACTGAGGATCACATCAGTGTCTAAGGAATCATTGCCACTTGACCCCTGGCACACTGTGGCTGTTCCTGCTCTTCTCTGCACTGAAGCTCTTGAGTGAGCTCTCTTTGGGTTTTTTGCTGCTCTGGTTTTGCTGCTGCAGCAATGGAGAACCACTTAGCTTGGCTGCTGAGGAGTGGGAAGCCACTGATGTAGCTGCTTTGTGTTTGTTCTATGCTGCCTTTGTGGATGGGTGGGTGGATGGAAGTGGGTAAAGAAAACATACAAGTAAGTGAACCCAGTGAAGAAAGAACTAATGAGCACTCAATGTTGATGTTGGTGGAGTAGAGAGAGAAGTAAAGGGTCTTCAGTTTCTCTTCTGCTTAGGAAGAGGAAAGAGAAAATTTAGTAAACATAAAAACAGAGCCCTGGAGCAAGAGAAATAAATACAAAAGAGGGAGAAGATAAATAAATAATCTAACTTCGAAAAACTATTCCTGGAGGGGAAAGTGTTGAACTGTGTGGCTGCAGTGCTGGAGTCCTGCACAGAGGAAAAGGGAAGATGTGCAAATAGATGTGTGCTGTTGTGGAAGGAAGAGGACATCTGGAAAGTGAAGAGGAATTAGCAGAAGCAGGTTCATAAGAAGTCCCACCAACATGAGCCTGTTCTCAGCTGATGATCCAGCAGTCACTTATGGTACTTACCAGCAAGGAAGCCACTGACACAGACGAAACCAGATGCTGTTAGTTACATTTTCCTTGGGTTTGCTTCTCATTGCATCTGGAGATGTTAAGCTGGATTACCTTTATGCCCTTGTTCCTCCAGGCTGTGAGAATAAACATGTGATTGCTGCTCAGAATGAACATTTGTATTAAATAGCCTAATGCAATTTACCTCCGTTCTTTAAATTCGATCTGAACACAATTTAGCTTTCTTCATAAAATTACTAGTGCCAGGAGTCACACTTTAAAGATTGTGAGGAGCACTTAGGATTCTTTTAATCAGGGCTGGATAAGTCCCATTAAACAACTGAACTAATTTTTCTGCCAGGACAGACATGCTGTATGCAGATGTGTATGTGGTCTTTCATGAACAGCAAGTCCTGGTGGATGACAAGTTAACCATGGCACAGCAATGTGCCCTGGCGGCCAAGAGGGCCAATGGGACCCTGGGCTGTATTAAGAAGAGTGTGTCCAGCAGATCAAGGGAGGTTCTCCTCCCCCTCTACTCTACTCTGGTGAGACCTCATCTTGAGTACTGCCTTCAGTTCTGGGCTCCCCAGTTGAAGAAGGACAGGGATCTGCTGGAGAGGGTCCAGCAGAGGGCTATGAGGATGCTGAGGGGACTGGAGGGCATGCCTTACGGGGAGAGGCTGAGGGACCTGGGGCTGCTTAGTCTGGAAAATAGAAGACTGAGAGGGGATTGAATCAATGTTTATAAACCTCTGAGGGCTGGAGGTCAGGAGTGGGGGACAGGCTCTGCTCACTGCTCCCTGCTCCCTGGGATAGGCCAAGGAGCAATGGATGGAAGCTGCAGCACAGGAGGTTGCAGCTCAACACAAGAGGCAACTTCTTGCTTGTGTGGGTCCCAGAGCACTGGCACAGGCTGCCAAGAGAGGTTGTGGAGTGTCCTTGTCTGGAGCTGTTCCAGGCCTGTCTGGATGTGTTACTCTGTGATTTGCGCTAGATTTTGTGGTCCTGCTCTGACAGGGATGTTGGACTTGATGATCTCATGTCCCTTCCAACCTCTAACATCCTGGGAGCCTGTGAAGTGTAATAAAGTCTTTTTTCTTTCCCTGTATATATATATATATATTTTTATTTTTTTTTTTGGTGAGGAGATGCTTGTTACT
>VWZI01021156.1:2457778-2485360 GCA_013396835.1 Psilopogon haemacephalus | reverse complement strand
GAATGTTTGTTAGGATGGTTTGGATTCAGAAGTGAAAGGTTTGGAAAGGATGCCTGCTTACAGTAAAAGAATCATATTCTTCTGGCACTGATGTGACAAACTCAACAGGAATGAGCAAAAGTAGCCCATGGGTTATCAGCATGAGAAGATGCCATCCTTCCTTTTCAGGGAACAGTGTTCTGCTCTCTTCTGGTCTCACAAGTTTAAAACCCCTGGCAGCAGGCCACTGTGGACTGCCTGCATTGTTACCTGCACCACTAGAGTTGCTCTTTGCAGAGCATCTGCATAACAGCAAGTGGGAAATTACTCAGATGTTGTTGGATTCAGCCAATGGCAGAAGTGCAGGAATTTTGATGGTAGTGTCCTGTCTTTTCCAGAGCTGATCTGGTGGATCAGACCTGGGTAGTGGCCACCAATCTACTGGAACACTCCTCAGCCTGCTCCCAGCCTCAGCATCTCAGCAGTGCTGGGACATCTGCTGTGCTGCCTGTCTCTCAGGGGGCCATGGTATTGTTTCTTTCATGGCAGCTCTGAAAGATTTTCCTGGGTTTGAGCTGTCACAAAATGGAACTTTACATCCCAACTGTTGCAGGCTGTTATCTGTGCTAACTTCCAGGGACTTAAACTTGACAGTGTCCCAGCTCTCCATCCATACTGGCTTGCTAGGGCATCCACTGCATGTACAAGTGTGTTACTCAATAGTACAACATGCACACAGGTTTGGCAAAAGTGTGTACCCTATGTCCTGTTCCCTTTCCTGGAATACTTTGGTTAGGATGAAGGTCCAGAAGTCTTCCATAAGAGCATCCTTTTTCCACCTCCTACCTGCCCAGAACCTGCCTGTGCCAACCTACAGAATATATCCAAATAATTTAGGGCAAAATAATTTAGGGTGCCCAGGGACATTGTTGATGCCTCGTCCCATGGAGTGTTCAAGCCCAGTTTGGATGAGGCCTTGAGCAGCTAAGTCTAGTTGAGGGATGTCTCTGCCCATGGTGAGGAGGTTGGAGGAGATGGTCTCTGAGGTCCCTTCTAACTCAAACCATTCTATGATCTCCTAGCAGCACTGGTGAGAAGTGATATAGGATCTCCAAAAGGCTTCTGAAATAGATTAGCTGTTTTCCACTTCATTTACCTGGGAGTAAATTGGTGCCCAGTTGTGGGAGTTTCTCACCTGTGTATCTCAAAGAAGAAGTGTTAAGTGAAAAGTCAAAATTAAAGCCACTCAAAGTGGTTTTCACTATGCAGGTGGAATCATATTGAGGTCAAATCTTTTTGTGCTTTTGAAGTCAGACAGATGGGAGACAGCATCAAGTTTTAAGGCTTGTAAAAGGGAAAGCAAAGATGATGCTAATGATCTTTCAAAGGCTTTTACCTTTCAGCTGGCTTCACCTTGCTAGTATTTGTGCTGTAAAAATACGTCGAGTGGAACCCTGTCTCTTTTCTATACTTCAGTTCTCTGAGTCTTCAAAGAGAATAATTGGAACTTTCCTTAACGTTGCAAAAGTCAAATTAAAAACTATTTTTTTTCCTGTGGTGTTTTTGAAAACCGCAGCCTGCTGCTGTTAAATGACAGCAGCCTGAGTTCATTGATACCTGAAAGACTTCCGCTTGCCCTAAGACCAAGGCACACTGAAGAGTGATAGGTAAAGGGATCAGGAAGACTTATCTGGCACTGCTGTCACTGGCCCAAGTGGGGTGTTGAGTGTCTGAGTGTCTCCTGAAAGAGGCTAAGGTTCAGCCAGGACACAGATATTCAGACCAAGCTGCCAGCAAGCGTGACACCAGTGCTGCTTTATGGCTGTGTGTTGTGGGAGAGGATCTGCTGCTGTTTGGCCTGGAACCACTGAAGTTACTGGGCAGCATAAATTGATGTAAATCCATTAACCTCTTTGGAGCTATTCTCATTTACCACAGGACCAAGCTCAAGTGACTGGGTAGGTGCCCTGTGTGGTGTTAGTTTCTTTGTTTACCTGCTTGCCTGTTTGGCTTTTGTTGTTCTGGTGATGGTTTTGATGACACAGAGAAAGAGCTCAGTTGTGATTTCAGCTACACAGATGTATACTTTGGAAAATCTCACTGTTCAGCTTCTCAACTGCACGCATAAGTGGCAGATTTTCAGGCAAGCCTCCAAATCCCTCCCCCATATCTGGAGATTATACAATCAAATCCTCTGTGTGTGTGTTTCATGTTGTTAAGACAAAGTACAAACAGCAAAGTGAAATTAATTCTCCTTATATAAAAGGAGGCTGTGAGCTGCCGAGTTTTGCAGCATTATTACAGCCAAAGTTGCAGGGAATTTTTGTGGGGGATAGTCAGGATCCAGACTGAACCCAGGTGAAGCTGGTCAGTTAAAGTCATTTTTCTGTGCCATGCGGATGCATCAAATGAGGGGCAGGTAGGAAAAGATAACTCAGTTGTCTTTTTGCAGGTGGTCAGAGGTCAGTTGGATCTTCAAATGATAAGGCAATGTTGGATCTTCACACTTCTTAAAAGAGAAATTTAAGGGTTTCAGACTATTCACCTGTTCATGTATTTTGATGCATTTCACCTGTTATTTATCTCCCTAACTGGCAATGGTCATGATTTGCAAAATGAGGGAAATGTCTTTTTGAACTTGTGGCATTTTGAAAAACATTACCAAAACCTAATTTCATCAAGGTCTTGGAGGGTGGGGGGTGTACAGAGCAGTGGCAGTTTGAGCTACAGTTACTCAAGTCTTATAAGTTCCTCAACTCTCAGTGATGTGCTGCTGTGGCAGGCAGCCTGGTGGAGTCAGGATCCAGTCTGTCCTTGCAGCCAAGGCTGTTTCAAAACATGTTTTCTCACCAAGGGTTTTTCAAAACCTGCTTTCTAATGCTGTTCCATCCACCTGAAGTAACTGCTCACTGCAAAACATAGGGACCATGATAAGCAAAGCATCCCAGATGTAAGCTGACATCTCTCTTGTGTTCCTTTCCTGATAGCAAAGGAGCTATGTTTAATCCCATTTTTGAAGAGATACATTGAAGGAAACTCAGAACACCAAGCCCAGACCTTGAAGTCTCTCTTCCTCTCTACCCAAAAGCACTCCTGATTGTGTCCTGCAGAACTAGCAGCTCTAGTCATTGTTGTGCAAGTTGGAGATTTAATATATGGGTTTAGTCTAAATATATATCAGTAGTGAAAAGAAGATAAGTGACCAAATTTTCCTGGCCTGCTCCAGATCCTTAGGCAGTTTGCAGTGGGTTGCCATGTGCATGGTGTTTGACAGCACATGAGGGTTACTCCGTCCAGACTGCACCATGGCAATCCACTGACCTGAGAACTAACTGGAGCAGTGGCATGATCCAGCTCCTGACATTCTATGATCTGCAGCAGATGAATGATCAGGCTCTTCCTGAAGATTTGGTTTGAACTTGTTTCACTTCTGACTCATCTGTATTTTGGTTCCTGTGGTCGAGGCACAAGGCATGCAGCACCTCCCTTTCCCACTGCTTTCCAGAACAACAGCTACCAGAAAGACAAATGTGTCTCTGGTTGGGGCTCTCTGAGGATGAAAGTCCATATGCTGCAATAAATTTGATGCTGGAAAGTTGACAAAACTACAGCAGTGGAGAGAAGTTAGTTAATGTTAAACTGCTAGGCAATGACAGCTTTTATCCTTGCTTTGAAAGTGTGTGCTGCTCTAGTCAGTTCTTTGCTTTGGGTTTAGTTAATTCAGCCATCTGAGCAGCTCTCGAAGACAAAAGACCTATGTGGGTTGATTTAAGGTGTTTGTTTTGCTAATTTATCAGACTGCAGTGTAACAGGGTTTTAATGTGAGGAGTGTTCAGAGTGCTGCCTGGCCCTCTCTGACTGCTGCAGGAGCCAATGCTTCACAGAGTACCTTGTAGCCCTGCAGTTGCACCCTGGGTGTTTCCTGAGCAGTCACTATGTACTTTGCAATTCACAGTGAATTTGTCTTCCAGGAACCTGGTTAATCCCTGCTGAACCTTTTGAAACTTCAGTGGCACATGGAAAGTAGTTCCAGTGCTGATGTTGCTCCTGTGGTTTGCATCTGACCATGCTAGTTGCATTTGTTCTCAGTTCCTATGACTTGTTTCCTGAATGGGAATATTTGAAGCTCATCAATTCAAAGATTAATTTAGAATTTTTGTTCTCCCCATGTGCCCCCCTGTTTTGCATTTAACTACAGCTGTCATTTGGTTGAGCAGTAGCTAGGACATTCCTTGTAGCTGATGCTAGTTTGTGTGTTGTCTCCTGTTGTCTTCAGGCTTTGCCATCTCTTTAAATTTGCCTCATGGTTGTGAATATGTTGAAAGACAACAGGGAAGGGTCGCTGAAAAGTGACCATTTCATCCTGTGCTTCATTTCCAGCAATTTGTACCTGGCTTTTCTGATAGGAAATCTGAGCACTCAATGTCTGCTGAGTTTCAGAAGCAGGTCCCCTTGTTTAAAGCCTTTTGTAAGCCCAGGTAGGCTCTATCTACCAGATATTCCTTATGCAAATGTTTGTGTGTTCCTTTAAGGAATCAAAAATTCCAAGAGACACAATGTCCCATAACAGCAACCTGCTCAGCTCCCCCTCTATGTATCCAGGTACTTCAAAGATCACAGGCTCACAGGATATCAGGGGTTGGAAGAGACCCAAGGAGATCATCCAGTCCAAGCCCCCTGCCACAGCAGGACCATACAGTCTAGCTCAGGATCACAGAGGAACACATCCAGACAGGCTTTGAAAGGCTCCAGAGAAGGAGACTTCACAACCTCAGGACACTTGTTCAAAATAGGTACTACAGAAGAGCAGGACATTCAGGTACATACCACACATTAATTCTATGTGGCAATTCCTGAATGCATGGAATTGTTGGGGATTTCTTCACTTCTTAAAGGGCAGTCAGAGTTAGATTGGAGAGCTGCTTCTTGCCAGCAAAACCTCTCCTGTCATGTCAACTGTCTGTTGTCTTTTAATGAAAAAGCCTCTGATGAGATTGGAGGTGAGGAGCTGCTGTCCTGAGTGAAGTGACTCACTGCATTTAATTTTTACATTGGCAGATTAGACAGAAGCCTTCAGATTGGAAAATTTCGTGTCTGCTTAGCAATTCTTAAGCACTTAATCTCTGGTGTGACTAAATGCATTCCTGACAGGAGCACAAATTGCTAATGATGTGGTTGTTCTTCCCTGTCAGTAGATTCCCCCAGTAGATTGCCTCGGAGGAGACTTGATGAAATCATTCTGATCAGTGTGCTGCATTAGGTATTATCTGTTCTGATTTAGTATCTTGTTTTTCTGATTCTCCTTTTGTCATAGCAACTCTGAGAGCAGTTTTTTTGTAGGCTGGCATGAGGCGATTTGAACTGTTCCGTGGTAGCAGTTCCCCATCGCTGCTTTCAGTGTGTGCCTACCTGATGGGTTGAGCACAGGCTTGACTTTGGCAATGAACATTGGGAAGTATTGAGCTACTTAAGGCAAAAAAAAAAAAAAAAAAAAAAGCTCGAAAAGAATTGAACATGGTGAGTTAAATTAGCATTTCCCTGCCAGGCAATAACATGAAGTGTTTGTCCAGAGATGTTACGTTACATATGGTCTGACATTTGCACGAATCCTTCCAGTAGCCTTGGTACATGGAACAGTTCCAATAATCTGGAAGTAAGCTGTTGCTTAATAAATAAGCAGCACACAGTGTCAGTGTGAATGATTAGAAGCAGACTATAGCAAACCCTGACTGGCCTAGTGCAGTGCTTTTCCAAACTCTTCCTGCTGCTTTTCCTTTGCCTGCTGTATAGTGGGAGTTAAGGGGGTTTTGAGAAGAGATGAGTACCTGCAGGTTGTAGATTTTTCAGTTTCAGAATCTGGTTTCTGGAGCCTGGGCAGGGATTAAGAGGGCTGTGTCTGAAGTGGATGTATGTTGAGCAAGCTGTGCTGTATGTGGTCTGCAGTAAGACCTAAAGGAGCCTTCAGGGCTTGGGAGCAGCGCTGAGATTGAGTGATGAAGTGCTCAGTGACTCAGGTGTGTGGGTATGCATGCACACACGCTTCAGCCCTATGGCTCTGCATGCATGCACGAATGCAGAGTTTCAGTGATGAGAAGTTTCTCATTTAATGCCACTTGCTTGTCAGTTTCAGATGGCAATCTTCATGTGGTGCTGATTTTAATGCCGTGTCTTGGTAGCGTGGCAATTCGGTTGCCATGTGAATACAGATCTGCAGGGGAAAAGTTGAAAGCCTGTTGTTGTAGTTTACCAAGTGTTCTTGTGATCTTCCTCAGAAGAGATTGCAAATTACATTTTTGCATATTAAAAAAGAGCTGCTGCCCTTGAAGAAAGGGAACATCTACGACAAGTGTCTTACAATGCACTTGCACTAAATTTTCTGACAAACCAGGACAGATTATTATTTTTTTAACCCTCCTGTTTGTATTCGTATATTGCCTATTAGCTGTTTGATGAGTACTTGAGCTTTAGCTCACAGAGCTCCGTAGAGAAGCAAAAGGTTAAAGAAAAGATCCTCAAAGGGTGCCAATTTCGCAGGTATTTTTGCAAGTGGCTTCTGTAAAGGAATGAGGAAAGGAAACAACTCCTGTGCTGCTGGGCCACAGTGAGGGCTTCTGGCAGTTTGGATCACTGGCACAGAGTTACTTCTTCCCAGATGAAGAGTTCAGCTACAGCTCAAGCTCCTGTGCCCCCGTTTGCAGAACATAACACAGCACATCCTTGAGGTCCTTCTGTTTCTTAGCAGTTTGTGTGACAGCAGTGTCTGTGTTTTGAGGGACAGTGGAACAAGTACACCGTGGTGCAAAGCTGCAGATCTTTAAGTCTCCAGTTTGTAATGTCAGCTGGGCTGTGAAATGATGGTGGTTATGTTGCTGGCTTCATATTGATCTGTGTCTTCAAGGAAAATTGCTTCACTTAGCTGTGGGTTAACCCAGCACTTCTGCTGACTGCTACGGTGTTTGGCTCAGTGATAAATAATTCTCTGCCAGCTGCTAACCTCTGGGTGAAATCTGTGGCAAGGGTGGCTGGGATGGCAGCCAGCCTTATCTGGGACATTGATGGCTTGATGCCTCTTTTGGTGGAGAGCATGCTTGGAAACGATGAGCAAAATGCTTGGGTGTGCCAACAGCTGGTATCCTTTGTTTAGGTCTGCAGTGGTGCTGTGTTTGTGCCTGTAAGAGATTTCCCATGCATCCTGTGAAATGGTTATCATAATGAGCAGTAAATAAATCACAGTGTATTTTTTTTTTCCTGGTAGATTTATGGGAAGGAAAATAAGATTTAGAAATTTAAAAAAAGTTGGATTTTTTTAGAAATCCATGAAAGCCAGTAACAATATGGGGAGTTTTGTCTCTCTGGAATCAGTTTGTCTGTATCCACGTCTGCTTCATATCTCTGGGTATCCTGCACATGAACAAATTTTGGGTCCAGTTGAGACTCTTGGTCTGGATTCCGTGGAAGGCTTCATAAAATAAAGAATTTAATTCTGTTTAAACATTGGCAGGATGTTTTCTGGGAAGACAACCCTCAAGTGAATCTTCAGCAGTGTCCCCTTGTGCTTGAGCATGCTGGCAGGAGGGAAGGGAAGCAGGCTCACACACCTGCTTGTCATCACTTACTGATTTGAACAGGAAACTGGGAAATCTTAAAGGTACCATAATTGAGAAGTTATTCCTCCTTACTGGCCTTAGATTTCCATTCAGGTAAGTGAAGGAAAGGTGGCATGCCTTAACATAAGGCATTGGCTTTTAGATTGGACAGTGTTCTACATTTCGTTGTATTTTACTTAGGCTTCAAGTGTTTGAGGATATCATGCTTTATGTTACACCTAAAAGCCAGGGAAGCAGTACTTGAGTATGATGTCAGTAGATGCATGCACAGCCATACAGTTTGTGTTAAACTGAGTTATCCACTGTAAAAAGTGCTTAAGAGTGGGGATGCTCTGGAATGAAGAAGATCACAGATCTGGTGCTCTCTAAGTCCATACTGAAGTCTTCCTTTAATGTAGAGAAATTATCTTTTCCTTTCTGCTTTTCTGAGGGAGCAGAGGAAATGTTCTGGGAGTTTTGGGTTTTAATTATTATTCTGCTGTCTTATATATCATTGAGACTACTAAACTTTGTTTTTCTTACAGTCAAAGTGAAAATAATAAATGCAGTATTAGAATATCTGGAGGTGCTCAAGAAAAGCCTGGATGGGGCACTTAGTGCCATGCTCTAGTTGATTGGCTAGGGCTGGGTGATAGGTTGGACTGGATGATCTTGGAGGACTCTTCCAACCTGGCTGATTCTGTGATCTGAAAGACATTCATGAGATGAATTTGAGATGTAAAAGATTTATTAAGTGATATATTTTCTGTTGGAAATGTGAGGACATGTTAAGGAAGACACTTACACATCACATAACGTGAGATGATTTAATTTGCTCTTGAGATGTGTCTAGATAGTTGGGAGAGATTGCTGTGAAAGCAATGCTGAGCCTGAAAAATGATACAAAAATAAAAACTCTGGGTATGAACCTTGCTGAGTCTTGTTCTCTGCAAAGTTATATATGTGCTTTTCCTTCTAGAAGAGAAAATAAATACAGCTGTGTCCATGAGAACTGCTCTGTGTTGCAACTTGGCTGACTGGTCAGGAGTAACTACAAAAACGAGCATTATTTGCCACAGAGGGCTCCTTATATTGATGAACTATCTCTGTGTCTCCCTCGAAGGCCAAGATCAGAGCAGAGCCTGGAACAGAGTCACCATGTAATTAGAACTTGCTGAGAAATGTCATGCCCGTTGTTTGCTTGGAGTGGTGCAGAGAGAATACCATAGCTCCAGGGTAGCAAAGATCACATCCAAGTTTTTCCAGAGACCTAGCCAAACCTGAAGGATTTTACCCCTCCAGCCAACTGCCTCTTGAAAACCTTCCAATTTCCAACTTTCTTTTCTTTTCATAATCTGTGCTGAAGTGTACTGGAACATCATCACTAACATTTATTCTTCCAGGAACGCTGCAGGCAGTAATGCAGCTGAGAGGCACTCTCCTTGGGGGGGTAGGTTAGCTGCTGCTTACACCAGACATGAAGTACTGTGAAAAGGTACAGATAAATCTTACGGTCTGAGGCTGATAAATCTTCATGCTGTGACTGTGTCACATTTGAGTGGTGGGAGCTGAACCTTCTAGCAGCACATCTGATGCAGAATTGTAGAGACACAAAATTGTTTGAGTTGGCAAAGCCTTTTAAGATCATTGAGTCCAACCGTTACCTATCTCTACCACATCCCACAGCATCACATCTCTGAGTACTTTAGACACCTCCAGAGATGGGGATTCAGCCACCTCCCTGGTGAACCTGTTGCAGTGTTTGAGAGTCCTTCCAGTGAAGAAGTTTCTTCTAATAGCCAAGGAAGCTTTTTCTAATAACCAGAATTGCAGGTTGAATTTTGCAGACTTGTTGTTCAGCTTCATTTTACAGTTCCTGTTGGACAATATTTGTTTGTCTAGTGACAGATTCTTAAATCTGTTCACTTTTAACTCTCATAAACTTCACAGATTTCAACTCAGGATGTAATTTTCCTGTTTCAGTGTATGTATTGACATAGAGCTGTGAAGTATTAAAAGCATTTGTGTTTGCTTCAAAGAAATCCCGAGGCCCCTAACTCAAGCAGGACATTAAACCATTGGAGCAGGTCCAGAGGAGAGGCCATGAAGATAATCAGAGGTTTGGACACCTATCTTGGAAGCTTTAAGATAAAAGCAGATGCAGCTGTTGCTATTACAGAGTGAAAGCAGCTTATCAAATACAGTCTTATTTTGTTTTAGAGACATTAATGTACACAAGTCTCAAATGGAAACGTCTCTGCTAGGTTTACTCATGATGGTTTTCTAAATGTAAGGTTGTGTTGTGGCTTCTTTGCATAAATTATGGTAATTTAAAGTCTAAGAAAATGGATAATAGTAGTGAGAGATTGCTTCCTTCAGTCTTCTTTCTTTGCTCTTAATTCTTATTTATCTTTGGGGTTTTTTTGCTTCATTTGACTGTAGAAAGATGAGGAAGATGTCCCTGCCTGTGGCAGGGGTTGGAACCAGATGATCTTTGAGGTCCCTTCCAACCTAAACCATTCTGCGATATGATTCTGTGTTTCTCTTAGCTGGGGTATCCATTTAACTCTTATCAGCCCCTCAGAGAATGATGATAATGTCATGTTTAAGGAAGTATTGTCATTACATTTAAGTGGCTCATTGCTGTTCACAGGATGCTAGGGGTTGGAAGGCACCCAAGGAGACCATCAAGTCCAACCCCCCAGCCCCTGCTGTTGACAGAGTAGCACAGCCCACCAGAGTGAAAGTGAGGCTTTGGAAATTGATTGCAGCAGTTTTTTCCTAGGTTCAGTGCTGGGGAAACTAATTTCCTGGGCTGCTCCTAGAAAGTCATTTTTCTCTTTCTCTTCCCACAGGTGCCACCAACCCTTTTGTATGGGCTGGTGCCCTGGAAGCTGGAGTGGCAACTTTGCTCTTTCTACCAGCTGGAAAAATAACATCTTGGGTCCTGCTGGGAAGTGAGGCACAGCCATGTGTCAGGGCACACTGAAAGCTCTGCCCTTCATGTCTCTGTGAAAGCCTTTCCCTTCCCTCGGGTCCCTTGTGCTTCCCTTTCCTTCTGCTCCTGTGGCAATTGTTTTCTGTTCCCTTTCACAGACTGCTTAGAGCCCTGCAGGGCTTAACCGTGGCTCCTTGCTTGCATTCTTCTCATTTCTTGATAAGCACCTTTGTGGTGTTTTTGTCGTTTTCCACCCACCAGGCCATGCCAGGCAGCTGCTCTGTAATGTCAGGTTGTGGGTGGAGGAAAGATGGCAAAGAAGTTAAGGAATGTCTGCAGTGCCTGGTCAGCTGCAGGTTGCTGTGCCGCATGCCCCGGACAGGCATGAAGTACCTTTGAATCACGAGTAAAACCCAAAAAAGCCTTCTGGGCCGAAGAAACGTGGACTGATTGCGTTTTTTAAGCATACAATAGGTCATTAAACTCATATGTGACACTCTCTCTTTCCTTAGTGGTGGCAGTGGTTGTGCAGTGGTCCCAGGGTGAGGGGAAGGAAGGAAAGGGAATTTCACCGCATGACTTCAGACCAAGTGTTTCACTCGCTTTAGACTGTAGTCCATTCTTGAATCTGCACCAGAGCTTTAGCAGTGCAAGCTTACAGAAGTTTCATTGTTCAGCAGGAAGGAAACAACATCTTATTTTCCTGATAGAGTAAACACATTTTCAGACCTGCTGCCTGTGCTGCATCCCACGTACGCTGCCACAAAAGCAGCGACTGTGTTGGTTTTTCCTGTTTGTGTCATGGCAGAAGCTTTGGTACGTGGTGCTCAAAACTTAGTTGCTGCAGCACCCATCCTTCATCTTCTTTCTATCTCCACAGACTCATCAGCTGACGAAACGATTCTTGCTTTGGTTAAAATGTTGCCTGGTCCTTCTCTGGTTTTATCTTGCATGATGTGTTCTGACCACAAGCCTGCAAATGTAGCTCGTTCTGAAGTAGTGCAGCAGAGTTGGGTGCAGCCTGAGGAAGTTTGCAGACGTGCCGCTGGGATTTGCTGAGGTTTTGTGCTTAATAATTTAAATATTACTATTTCTAAGGGTTATGTAGAGCTTAGGCTAGAAGCCCAGGGGATCGTCTGGTCTGACCTGTATGAATCATAAGGCAGCAACTTGCATGTAGCTGTTCTTAAATTGAGCCTCAACACTGGTGCTGGACTAAAGCCTGAAGATGTTTGTCTGGAGGAATGTTCTGGAAAAGGGAAAACATGAAAATAAGTTGAGTGCATAATCCTTCAGTGCAGAGCTTTAGTGCTTAATTATCCTCCCTTTTTTTTTAATTCAAGTTCATAATTAAGATCTTTCTGCTTTCATTTTCCACTGTTTTTGTTACGCTGCGTGCCAGATGAGAGGGAGCTTTTAATACTTGTTTTTCTCCCCTTGTGAAGGTGGATGTGAAGTACAGATGTCTCCTGGTTCCCCTTTCTCATCAGCTAAGCAGTTTGAACTCAGACTCTTCGTTAGAAGGCATTTTCAGCAGTCCTCCAGTCATTCTTGCACTCATCTGAGAAGTCTTCTTACCCTTTTCAGAAGTGCAGGCTTGGCTGTATTCAGTGTTTTTGTTTTTTTTGTCTCAGTAATGCTTTTTAAAGTCTTGTTTTGAGGTTTAAAATCTTGCCTGGGTTTTAGCCTGTGTCTTTTTATGGCTACATCTCTTGCAGTGTGTAAGGGTGAAGGCAAACCTCATCGTAGTCTTCTTATAGTTCTCTTAAGCTTCAGCACAGTTACATACTGAATTAAGGCGCATACAAAGTCTACTCTTTTTTCTTTCCCTCCCCCCTTGGAAAGAGTGGGAGTTTATTTCAGTGTGATAAATTAGAATGCTCATTAAAATAATTGGTAATTTTGGCATGCTACTAAGCAAGGGGAAGAATGCAAGCTTAAGAATATTTGCATGCATTTATAGCTGTGGACGTGGCCATCATCTTTGGTGGTGAGATATTTGTGTGTCCTTCAGTCTCTTCATTCTGTAAAATGGTTTGTAGTGATAGATTGGTAAGAAAATGTTGTCCAAAAGGCATTTGTTTGCAGTTTGGACAATAAATTAAGGCATCTAAGGTCAACTGGAGACTGAAATCTTCCTCGCATGTTGTGAAACTTCATCCATTCTGATGTTCCTGTGTGCCAGCTGTGGTGGCATGGAGTGATCTGGTCTGCAGCTGGCCTGTGAGATGCATGAGGTTTTTTTCTGGGGGAGGTGGGAGTGATCAAGTTTCAGGCAAACACCCAACAGGGCTTTCTTCTGCCTTCAAGCCCTTGAGACCCCTGCTGCTCCTCGGAGGGAGGCAGGGAGCCTCTCTGAGCAGCACTTTTCTTCTGGCCACTTGGCACAAGAGAAGCTGTGCTGGCAGGCTTTCTGCTCCCCACAGCCACGCTCTCCTCCTGGCTTTTGTGCAGGCCGTTTGAGAAGGACAAGTGGGTGTGCTCTCTGTGCAGGATATCCAGGATGTGAGGGAAGGATTGTGTAGGCAAGAAGATGTGTGGTGCTTCGTGGGCTTCAGTGGTGGGAAGCAGCTGCAGCTGCTGCCTGGCAGCGAGTAGCTGCATCTCCCAAGATGGTTCAAAAATCCCTGGCCTGGCCTCCTCAGCTGCTGAGGTTGGATTTTGCTGGCCTTCTCTCAGCTCCTGTCAGAGCAGGAAGAGTTTATCCAAGGGCTAGTGCTTTTTGGTAGGTCATACTTTCTTTCAGAGAGACTCGAAGCCCTCTGTTGGTTTACTGCTTCTGCATAACAGCCTTTCATAACACAGCAACCCGAAATAGTTGCAACTCGACTGCAAGATGTGGCAATTTCTTTTCAGCCCTGCAAGCAGACTGTAAAGCTGTACTGGGTTGTTATTGCTTCCTGAGCAGATGATTGTCTAAGCCTGAAGGAAAGGAATCACTTCTCTGTTTAGCTGGAGTGTTTTATGAGCTGAGTTCAGTTTCATGTTGCTGGTCCTGTTTTGTGGATCGAACTTCTATTGCTGCCCTTTAAATGATGTATTAAAAAAACCTATCTGTGGTGTTTTCGAAATCAGAAAAGACAATTGTGTTGTGCTGTTTGATAGAAGATGATGATGAAAGACAATACATTTTGCTGCTTTTAAATGCTGAATACTCTTTACTTCATGAATTGCATTTTGAATTCAGCTTAATGGAAAAACTATCCTGAAATGGAAAATAGCCTTTCCCAGCATTGTCTAGCTCATTAGATGGTTTGGCGTGGTTTTGTTTGGTTTTCTTCTCTATGTCTAAGTAAAATACTGGAAGTGACAGGAAAGCATTCTTTCTAATTCTTAGTCCTTCAAGTCAGAACTCCTAGTGGTAGGATGACATTCACAGAGTCACAGATTGCATTGGGTTGAAAGGAACCCTCAGAGGTCATCTGGTCCAACCTCCCTGCAGTTATCAGAGACACTGCTAACTAGATCAGGCTGCCCAGGGCCACATCAAGTCTGATCTTGTCCCTCAACCACATCCCTGAGCAACACATTCCAGTATTTTACCACTCTGATTGTAAAGATCCTCTTCCATATGTCCAGCCTAACTCCTGCAATCTTCCACAAACTTGGCTGCAAACTTTGCTTTCTGGGAGAACCAAAATTAGTTTCCCATGAAATTCCTAGATTGCTTTTCCTCTGTGGCTTTGGTAATAATAATCATAAGCCCCATTTCCACCTAAGAAATTGCCCTTCTGTGTTTCCAGATTCTTCCTTGTAGCAAGAAGATCGTGTTTATTCCACAAGTGATGTCCAGGTAGCAGCAGTGTAGCAGGTTGCTCATCTCATGGACTGCAGGATGCAGGGGGATGAAAAGGAAAACTAGGAAACATAAAGGGGAAAAATGCCAAGAGGAAGTCCATTGGTAAGGAGGTGGTCAGGAGGAAGCAGCAGGGAAGTGGAAGACCAAGTAAATTAGAAAATAAAAGGCAAAGGGAGAAGGGTGACAGAGAGTGAAGGAACAGGGAAAGCTGTAGGCAGGGGAACTTGACCCCTGGGCAAAAAGTTCTTGCTTTGTTTTTGTAAGGCATGGGACTTAAATTCCAGTTTTGCAGAGCTTTCACGGAAATACAGAAGGGGAGTGAGAGCTGTGTAGAAAGCCTGGGATAACCCCAGAGGATAAAGAGATCAGTGCTCATGTGCAGCCTGACATAAAGACCTGCATCAGATGGGAGAGAGAGAGAGAGTGAGTGAGTGTGTGTGCAGAGATCAGGAGGAGATGGCAGAGCCAAGGTGAAGAGAGCCACTCTGGCAGAGCAAGAAAATGATCAAAAATGATCTGCTATTTTTAGTAGCGAGCTTTCAAGTGGAGGCAGGCGTAAGAGAGTTCTGACAAATTGGAAGTGAAGTGGAATTTGGGGACAAGTAAATCCGATGGATTTTAACCTTGGTAGGGAAAGTCACATGCACAGAACTTTGTGTAAGCTCCGCTAGAGTTGAGTCTTTGACCTGGGGAGTGTTTGTAGGGCTGGTTTGGGGGGGTGGTTTTTTAGAAGTTGTGATAGCAGGGATCAGGTTCATCTGGGAAGTGTCAGCAGAGTTCCAGGTTTTTGTAATTTGACCATTTTGGATGCTCAGGCCTGGCCTTACCTTGTTTCCATTCAGCTGCAGTAAGTGCTTGTTTTAATCACATCTAATCCTGGAAGCTCATCTATCTCTAGAGGCTTGCATATTTGTTTTAGAATTCCTAATTCTTCTCTAACTACACATAACAAGCTGTGTTCCTCTGCTTAGCCCTGGCTTTGGGGCATGGTGGGATGAAACTGACAGTAAATGGATAATTCCTGACTCTGTGTACAAACTTTTCAAGCGGCTTTAGCTGTTTTAATCTAAAGCAGCCCTTTTAAAACCCAAGCCTAATCCCAAAGCTGTGTTGATGCAAATGATTTGCATGCCAAAAAGAGCCACTTGTGTGAAGGGAGGATAAAAAAATGTGGGCCTCAAGATGGATTTTGTTTTCCAATAGCTCCTCAAGTATGTAAACTTGGTCTTATTAAAAAGAATGAGGAAAATCTGTGTGTGCCATTGGGTAATCCTAATTTTTTACTTTTTTTGTGCTCTTCTTTCTCTCTTCCCAGATTTGAACATGGAATTCAACCCATCAGATCACCCACGGGCCAGTACGATATTTCTCAGTAAATCACAAACAGATGGTAGGTTACTGAATTTATTACGGTATTTGCTCTTGCAGTTATCTCTAAACCCTTTATTAGGGTTAAATTTATCATTCCCCCTTCCCCCCTCTCAAAAAAGATTTTTAAAAAAAGGAAACAAAAGAGAGAGAGGCTTTTTATAAAGTTCAAAGAAGTCACATCTTTAGCTAATTATTTTGTCAGGCCAGTAGTAGAAGGTGCACATTTGAGTTAAATGCAATTGCATCTAAGAAATATTTTTTTCCCTAAATCACTTTTTTTTTTTTCTTTTGTGTAACTGTTGTGCATTTTTGAAACTCTGAACATTAGGCCCCACTCCTGGGAAGTGTGTGGGGAGTATTTTCTTGAGCAGATGCCAGTTGATGTTAGCTAAAAGATGGTCCAGAGTTTCCCTCTGACACAGCCGATGCTGTAAATGAGCTCAGTACTGGATTTTAATAACAGAACAACCTCCTCCCACACAACCTCTCTCTGTTCCTCACTCAGGATGGATTTTGTATAGTCATGTCTTTGCTTTTTTTTTTTTTTTTTTTTTTTTTTAATTCATGGACAAAATGATCCCTCTGGAATTCAATCTGTTGAGCCAGCCTCTTGATAGAGTTAGAAGAATAAAAGCCATTTGTTCTGGCTCTTTCATTCCCTGTTGGACATGTATGACCTGTTGGTTTGGAAGTAGATCAATAACCCATGCAAACCACATTGTTTTCTACCAAGACTTTCAAAGCAGTCCCTGCATTGGTCTTGGAGACTCAGTATTATTTTGTCCTCCTTTTTGCTGCCTGTAAATGCTGGGTTTGATTTCCGTAGCACTGTCAGACACATTGCCTTAAAAAAAAAAATTAATGCAGTTTTCCCTTACTGTGTGCTAATTTTTGAGTATGGCTGGAAAAAAAGAGGATTTACATTTAGGGCCTGATTTGAAGAGCTGATTTATGTGAGTACCTCTTTTGCCCTTCAGATTGTCCTTCTGAATGCAGCTCTTGTTCTGTCAATGCCTTCTGATGTGCTTTTGGATCTGATTTACTGTTTTAATATGATTTAGCAGTCTGTAAAATGAATATGATAGCGTTTTTATAGCGCACTGTATTGTGAAGATTGATGTCTATTTTGTAGTGTTTTTGTAGTATTTTGAGACTCTGTAATCCCATGTGAATGCTACCTGTTCCTTGTTACAGCTCCTTGAGAGAGCAGACAAAAGAAATCCCAAATCCAACAGCTAAAATGTGCATTTGGCCTGATGATTATTCCGAGTTGTAGCAACAATGGTTAATTTATTGCATTATGCAATTAACTGTTAGCATTTTGTGAAATTACATTTTGCACCTGTTCTAGAGTTGATCCATGAAACTTTGTTCTAGTTTAAGTAGTGTGAAGAACTTATTTTGGAGTGAGCAAATGAATTCAGTGAAACAATAGATAGAAATGTTGTCAAGAACAGTGTAAGGTCTGTTCAGCCATCCTTGATCATGGTGGGAAAAGACCAAAGATTATTTTGCTTGTATGTAAAAAAAAAAAACCAAACAAAACCCACCAAACATTCTGCATACATTTATGTTGCCAAGAACCATCCAGTCCTGATGGAACAGCTCACAGTAGTAAGCATTTTCCCTGGCTGTACTTTGGGCCCCTTGTGGAACCAAGTGAGCTGCAGGAGTTACCACACCATTCAAGGATGTTGCCTAACAGCAAGATGCAATAAATTGCTTGTGAAGGGGAAAATACCAGGGGTTTTTTAATGGTGTGCAGGCACCCTGCTGTAGAGGGGACCTCAAAGACTTAAGATAATGTAGAAGGGAAGAGCTAAGCTGGCAGTGTTGAGAAGACCTAACGTGGGCATACAACTACCTCTCTCTATTACTCGTGTAGTGTTGGGCTGGCAAATCTTCCTATTGCTTCCAAGGGAAAATACTTTTGTAGACAGACCTGCAGACACTTAAAAGACATGTCCTGGAGAGTTGAAGGGCATCAAGACTCAAGGTTTCACCCAGGATCTGCCTGTGACTTGAGTATACATCACATTTCTACAATGGGAAATGGCCAAATCCATCACTATGTGCTAGAGTGACTTGGTGATGTTACCTTCAGGTAGTTCCACGTGGAGCTGTACTCTTTCTGTCTCACTGCTAATCCTCTCTGCCTGTCCTGGCAGAGGAGCTGTGCTACAGATGCTTGTGAGCTCCCCAGATACAGTGAGACAGAATAGGATCTGAATTGTTATCTGAAGTTTTGATGCTGAGCTAAGCTTCTCAGTCTGTCCGGTCCCTCTAAGTTGGTAGTCTGAATGCATCCTTAAATTATTTGAGAGTTCACTGAATCTTCAGAAAAGTTGAAGACACAATAAATATTAATTCAACTCATAACCAAAATGGCTTTCCTAAACGTTTCTAACTCTTTGTGGGAAGTTTCTAGGTGTTAAGTCTTGCATGAGTTGCTCTCCCTGCCCACGTAGCTAATAAAGAATATAATCTTTTTTTGTCTTTAACTCCTTTAAGTGCAAGGTCTCCCTTGTGTAGTGAGCTTGGCCTCTAAAGCAGGGTGATCTAGGTGACTGAAAAGCCATGCACTGCTTAGTGTGTGGTTGAATTTAAGACAGAGTTTCCAAACCTTAGCACTTGGTGGAAGGCCCTTAGAAGAGGGCAACAGTTGGTTTCAGGATGCTGCTGGTCTTCCCTGTAAGTGGGTTAAATTTGTCCACCCCTCTTAACTTACCTTGGGCTTTACACATTCAGTGTACTTGCTAAATTTAGCAGTAACAGTGCAACAATTATGGATTATGGATTATGGAGCTGCATTATATAGTGGATAGAAGTGAAGGAACCTGCACTTACTCTTTAATATTAACTAGGACCAGCCTCCAGACTCAGATAAAATGAAGGCATTTGTAAACTCCCACAGTGTGAGACATTTTTGTTGCTGTTATCCTTAAGGATTTGTCTTCGACCCTGATGTGGGTAACAATAAGATGGTCTACAGAAATTGCACAAAGAAAGTCTATTTTACAGCTCAGTGAGAAATACCCAGATGCATCAACACCCATGTGTACGTGTATGTGTGTGTTTCCTCACTCCCTTGTATTTCAGGAGATCACATTTTCCTACCATTGCAAAAGTTCATCAGCAGCACCTGAAAGTGCCTGCAAAAGCAGGAACAGACCTTGAAATGAGGAAAACTTAAGACAAGTTGGCAGCATCTCATTCTCCACTTGAAGAGTTCCATTTCAACTTCCATGTTGTAAAATGTTAGAAAGTAGAAGTTGAGTTGTTTAAACTGGCCCTAGATCTGCCCAGCCTCATTTCATCCAATTCTCATGCTAGAAAGCCAAAAAGCCTGCATTTGCAGTTAGGAGTTTATGCTACAAAATGACTTAATGATAGCTCTATGGTCTGGTCTGTGCTCTCTGAGCAGTGCAAAGCACCTTTAAATTGGCTGAGGCCAAGTGATGGAGTTACCTCTTTACAGTTATTTTAGCTTGTGCAATAATTGCCTTGTTTAAAGAGAGGGTTGTGATCACAGAAAAGAGCAGTTGTGACCAAGTGGATTTCTGCTCTTCCCGATTCCCCATTGGCACAGGTTCTGGAAAGAGCTGAGCCTTGACACTTTGGCAGAGCAGGCCAGAAACTCAACAGCACAGAATCCAAGCTGACTGAATTTCTGATATATGAGAAAACAGGAGCAAGGAGGTCAGCATGGTGGTTAGAAGAACATGCAGCAGTGCTTGGGCAGGGAGAAGGGAGGTGTGTGTGTAAATACATAAATATATTATTCTGGAGATTGGGAATAACGACTGGGAACGAGCTGTGAGTGATCTTCTTGCTTTGGTAAATAGATGATTGTGCTTTTGTGGGGAATTGAATGAAGCATACAAGAGAAATTCAGGAGAGGAAAACTAAGATGGGGGAAAAAAGCTTATGAAAATGGAATTTGAGGTGTATGTGCAGGTTGTCTTTGTAGGATTTAGTCCATGAAAACTTTGTATGTGGTAAAATTGTGATTCAAACACTGTTAAATAGTTAACTGTGAAATTTTGGACACAGTTAATAGGTTTTTACTTTTCAGTTGTGTACTCTGTTAGGTTTACATGCAGCTCATCAGAGTTATTTGCTGCCTCTCTATTGCAATGTGCAACACTAGACAAATACTTTGGCTGCTCACAGAAGTGAGTATCTACCAATATTTTGTTGTTTCTCATTCGATTCCTTATGTCCCTTGCTGGTGATAAATGCAGTGTGTGGTACTTAAATGCAGTGTGTGCAGCCTCCTAGCAGGATGTCAAGCAGGTCTAACTGTTTACTAGATAACCAGAATTTCCCTGCTGTTCCTATTTAATTCTGTTTCTTATGCAATGTCCATAATTGTGGATCTGAGCATGTACTGAGTGACATGGCTAACATCTGTCATGTGTGATTCTCCTTTCTGCTCCCTGGGAGGAAAATTATGTAAGGAATTTTTTTAAAATTTTTTTTTTCTTGTTTTCTTATTTTTTCTTTTCATTTTATGTCTGCATCGAACACAGTTGCTTCACAATATTCAAATACAGCCTTGGTTATGTGAGATTGCTTGCTTATTAGAAAAAATCAAAGGTCACAGATGATGGCTTCTCATCCAACAGGGAATGGGCAGCCTCTCCCACCATTGTTGGCACTCTTATTTTGCTAAGTGCGTTGGGTTGTGCAGCTTTCAACTCATGGTGCACCAAAGTGCATTTAATCACCTACAGCATGAAACCATTATTATTATTTTAATCCTGCAGTTTGATTTATGTGTTAGTTGCCTGCAGACTTGCATCCTAAATACTGTGGTGTTTTCTCACTGGAACAGAGCTCCACAGGCTCTCTATGGGGTGAGTTAATTGGGAAAGTGCTTTAAAAAAAGAGCAAGCATGTTTAATCAGCTGTATTAAGCATTTGCCTGACAATTAAGACTCTCTACATCTATCTCATGTTGTTACTGTTGATTTTCTGAATATTTTGGCCAGTTGTGGCTTTGACTTGCAAGCCTTGCTTGTGGTGACTGGTTGGTAGTCACTGAAGTAAGGTATTTGCGTTGTTATATCCCCCACCAGTAACAGTTTCAGGCTTGCACCTGATGGTTATAGAAGGCTGTGGTTTCAAGGCTGCCCTGTGAGAGTTAGTGCACAGTAATGATGAGGATTTGCTAACTCTGCAGTGTAGCTATTGAGGTGCTTTCATACCTGCAAGGAAGTGTAGGCCACTTTGCAGCAAGGCACCTTGCACGAAAGCACTGGGAGCTCTGGACTACCCCCACAGAGAACTAGTGACTGACAGCAAATCCACTGCTAACTTGGACTGTAGCTTACTGCATAATAACCTTCCCATGAGGAGCAATGCCTGGTGAAGTATCCAAAGGGATGAGAATTTTTATCCATCATCACACTGGCGAGCCCAAATGCATAGAGATACCTGTTCCTGCTGTGTTCGTTATATAAATGCACTGGGTTAGTGCAAAAGCAGTTCTGATGTTGCACGTAGCCCTCTGATCGTTTGCTGTATAAATGGTATATAAGAAGCTTAATCAGGCACAAATAGTCATGTAATATTTCTATCATATTTTGTGTTTTTGCAGTGAGAGAAAAACGCAAGAGTCTCTATATAAACCACGTAAGTGACAATGCCTCGCTACGCAGCTTCCTCCTTCTCGTCTCTATTATGCAGTGGCTAAGTTACCCCGCGGGATTTCTGTGGTGCTGAGAGGGGGCTGGTGCTTCAAGGGGCTCTTCTGCAGCAGGAGCCACAAGTAGAGACCTCGGCTCTTGAGTTAGTGGAATGGAGCTGTCGGTTTGAAGACAGTGTCACACTCACAAGCGGCGTGTGTGGGACGAAGAGCTGCACACGGCTGGCTGAGGGGTTTTTTTTTGGGGGGTTTTGGTTTTTAAAATGATTGCCAGAACTCTGCAAACTTTAACTGACATCTGTGTGCGAGTTTGCTTTGGCAGAGAGCCACAGCATTTGATATTTACACACAAGTTCTGAAGTGCCTGACCAGTGTTGATGCAATGTAAATGTGTGTTGACGTGTGGTACATGCCGAGGATGAGGAGCGGGTTTTGATATGCTTGTGTATCTTGGGCATTTTTCAGTTCAGTTCTCCCCTCTTTGAATCTAATCCTCGGTGAGGCTGAGAGCAAATCCTCTGTCGCCTGCTTTGTGTGCAAGACCAGGCTCTTTGCCCCAGTGGGTATTGTTTGCACTGCTGAAGTACCTGGAACCAGTGCTGTTAAGCGTTGTGCTGGAATACCTGGAGTAGTGCCTCAGGAAAATTCGGGAGGGAAAGAACTAATTATTTCCCAAATGATATTTGCCTTTAAGGTGAGATGGGAAGAGGTTAAAATTTTATCAGGAAGTACAGGCCCTTGTTTTGTGCTTCATTTGAAGCTGGTACAGATGCTGAAAGAAACAAATGTGGTTTACAGCCTCTGTGTCTTTTTTTTTTTTTGCTGGGGCAAATGTTTGTACAGCTCCAGTTAAACTGGATTGGAGTGTGAATGCAGGAAGACTCAGTATAGCTAAAAGCTAAAAGGGATCTGCTCCTACACATGATGCACTTCAGGGCTTGCACCTGCAGAAGGGAGCTGGGGAAAGGCAGGAATGAGCTGCCAGAGTAGGATGAGAAGGCAGGACTGCTTCATTTGTTAGCAGAACTGGTTTGTGCTGAGTGTTTCTCAAAGTGCTGCCTGGCTTCAAAAGCAAGCTGAGTTTTTCAGTTTCCCAAGAGTTGAGATTTGGAGAAGTCGTGAAATCCTGTGAGGCTTACAAAAGCCACAAGGTAGGCCCCAGCTGGTGAGCAGATCTTCTCAGTGCTTCTCCCTCTCTATTTCTCTGTAAACCATTTCATTTGTTCAGCCTGCCCGTGAGGGATGATCTGCAGCATGGCTGCATTGTTATCAGACTACTTGTAAAGCTGATGCACCGAGTTCCTGTAAACTCAGTGTGTGCCCAGCAACTTCCAGCATGCTTTTTACCATCCAAATGGAGGGTTGAGTGCAAAAACAAAAGAATTTTTAGACCCTGCAAAGCAAGGATTTAGCTGAGTTTCTGTGGCTGCCCAGCCCATGCCATGGATGAAATGCTCACGTGTGTGTGAGGCAGGCTGCAAGCAGATGCCTCTGGCAGATTGCACAAAGATGACTTTTGCCAGTGCTGCTGCTAGAAGCAGCTGTTGTTAAGTCTTGCTGTAAAAGATTTTTGGGCAGTGCTGGACTTGTTGCAGAAAGGAGAAAGGTGATCGTACTATGGTGGAGTTGGGCTGTTAGGAGCTTGATGAGGCAGTTTATGGAGTTGACACACTGAGGATTGGATCACTTCCTAATTTCTCTCTCATTGATTTTTTTATTCTTCTCATTATTTTTTTTTTCTCAAGTATCATTCAAGGCAGTGACTAAGGTTGCTGCAATATAAATTTCCTTCAGAAATCTGGTTCACTGCTACCTTAAATCTGACTTTATTGTACTTGCAAAGAAGCTAAAAATAACCTTTATGAAGCCAAAGTCCTTACCATGGCTTTCTCTGTGTGTCCTGACAAGTCAGTTAAGTTTTTTACCCAGTACTCTTATTTTCAAACATGGCTTGTAATACTTGAGCCCTTCAGCTCATCTTTAAGTATTGCTTCAGCACCTCCTAAATACTCTGCTGAAGCTGACACACAAACCGTTTTTGTGATCGTTTTTGAAGTGGTTGCTGTGGACTTCAACTGGCAACTGTGTTTAGGTTTGTAGACTGCAGGGAACTGTTGTGGTTTCCCTAGACTGCCTCATATGAAGAAATAGGAGGGAAGAATTAGACTTAACGATTTTTGTGACAAATGATGGTGGCATATACATGGTAAGTGAATTTATTCTGTACTCTATTGATCAGTTGGTTCTTTTCCACCATTTTTCAGTGCACTAAGTGCATTTGCAACAGGAGAGATTGCAACTCATCTGTTTGCTTGCTGATGTGAACTGCTAGTTCCCCACATCCCTGGAGGAAACAAGCCATAGGACATAAATTTTGGAGCATTGCTTTTCTCATCATAATGCAGCAGTCTTTTGTGGGTTTTCCATAAAGTCTTTTTTTTTTTTTTTCCCTTTCTTTCTTCCTTTTGTAAGTTTTTATACTTATTTTTCAAAAAAGGACACTAAGATGAGCAACAAAATATTTTTATCCCTTCCTGCAGAATCATCATGGTTATTTTGCAGGCAGAGTCAGACATTTCCCAGGTGCTGAGGGTGACCCTGGTAGCAGGAGAATTATCAAGCAAAGTTGTGCTTTTGTTTTTTTAGCTGATTTTCTAGATCTGTGTAGTAGCAACTGAGAATAGTAATTTATAAAAACATCATGTTACCTATGGGGGAAGGGAAAAAAAAAAAAAAGACTGTTAAAAAAGGTGAGCTTTTAAAGTATGCTCACATCAGTGTTCTTTTCCTTTCTTGCTTACGTTTGTTTGCAGAATATTTTCACTGGCTGAGTAGTTTTCCTTTATCCCCAAATACTGCTGGTAGGTTTCTGCTTTGATTTGCTGCACTTTGTCAAGAGCTGGTAGTTGCCACGTACCATATTCACCCTGTCAGTAGGTGTGATGGAGGAAACCAGCAGCTGTTCTTTGTCGGGAGCAGGGAAGAGAAGGGCAGTGGAATTAAAGTGAGGGAGCCAGGGTGCTGTGGAGAAGCTGACATCTCTCTGTTGCCATGGAGCCCACGGAGAGAGACAACAGGTTGGGAATGGTGCTGGATCCTTTGCATCCTTGTAGGTGCTGGAACCTGCCTACTTACAGTCTACCTGGCACGTTTAGTTTCTTCCAGCCTGTTTTACGTTCTGAGCAGTTGCAGCAGCCTCTGCTTCCCTTTCCTGCTGAACTGGCAGTTGTTTTTTTGTTATGGCTTTAATGCCTCTTCAGTGTGCACTTGTCTTTTAATCTGCTTAGTCAAGCTTCTGAGGGAGGTAAAGATGCAGACAGAGATAGAGGCATTTCCTTTTTCAGAGAGGAGAGATTGCGTCGGTATCTCTCCTGTGCAGGGAAGGCAAACAGGAAGATGTTTTATGGGGGCACTGGGGGGGAAGTGGGAAAAGAGGGAATTTATAGTTGTTGTTTGCAGTGGCTAGTTCTGTGTGCTGGGGGAGAGGAGCAGGACACGGGAGGGAAAAGCTGTTTGCTTTATCAAGCTTTTATAGAAATTTTCACTTCCAGACAAGATGAAAATGCTCACCTTGCCCAAGGGCTTTCTTTTGGACAAGATATGCCCTTAAATTTGAATCTGTGCTTATGAGCAGAGTTATCTTTTTTAATATTGGAATATATCTGAAGTTAGAAAAAGGGAAAGAATATAAAGGGAAGTAGTATCTCTCTTCTGTACTGGGTGTGCTTCGTGAGCCTTGTAGCAGCAGCATCCTTTCAGCATCATCCTGTTTAGGGGTCTGGATATGACTTCCACTGTTCACTACCCAGAACTAGATGTTCAAATCCCAGCAGACTAAGGCTGTTTTTATCATTCCAAGTAGAAAAACTCACATCTGTGTATAGACCAAAATGTTTTCAACATCGTGGGGAAAAGTTCTTTGGCATCATTCATGCCAGAACCTGGTCCCCATAACTGACCTTATAGTGATTCACACTGGTGTGAGCATCTTCTAGCAGCAGTGCTGCAGAGACTGGCAGAGAATGAAGGGGTTCTGTGCTGTACATAGCATGGAACAAAACAGTTTTTGTGATCCTTTTAGCATGCTTGAAATGATGCATGATATTTGCTCATGTTTAGCCCCCAAATTTTCTTGTCAGGTTGGAGAAAGAGGCTGTTCTGCTCCCCCCTTGCAAAACTACTGGGTATGTGACTGGTAATGAAACACTTGCAAGAGTAAATAAGATACAGGTTGAAGTGGGAACACAGTCTGAGAAATGGTTTCATCTGTGAAAAATGCAAAGCAGAACATAAAATGTGAAATGTTGTTTTTGAGTGGACTGCCTGAGGCTGGCTGTTGTAAAGGTTTGTAACTGCTGTCAAATTCCTTAAGATATTTTAATGAACATTCCTTGCTCAAAGAGAAGAACAAGATAAACTGGAAGATAGATTAGAGGCTTCTCAAGTGCTCCCGAAGCTCTCCTAGAGATTGCTTAATGTGGTCTTTGCTCCTCTCCGTTGCAACATCACGAAAATACAGGTCTAGAGAGGGCTTTGCAGGCCATCTGACCTCTCCAGCAGATCTTCTATACCTCTGATTGCTAGCAGATGGTGTTTAAGGTGCTTTTCAAAAAGCTCCCAGTAAGTTAGAGTGAGCAGGTTTGCTTTAAAAAAAACCTTAGCATCATCTTCCAGCTTCTCTTCATGTCCTCCAGGGTGAAGAACTTTTATCTCTCCTATCCACCTCAAGTCACGAAGCTCTGAGAAGTGACAAACTTTTGTGGAGGGAAGAACAAAAAATCACTTTTAAGTTAGAAAGGGAGCATGAGGGAGAGTTCTTTTACGAGGCTGCTGTGCACTAGGTGGTGTGCTGGGAGCCTCCTAAAGCCCCTCTGGTCAAATTGCACAACACTGGCAATTACACTCTGTGTAAATACAAGCCTTTGAGCTGCCTTTTGCTCTTCAAATAGGTATTTAATCTTTCAGGTTTGTAAAGCTGGGTGCTTTATCAGTGGGTAAGGAGGGGCCCAGTGTGTGCTGCAGTGATTGTTGAGACCCCCAGGAGCTCGATGATGTGCTGCCAGAATTTCCTGCAGTTGACTCCAGCAAGGGCAAGCTTTGAGAGCAAAAATCTTGCAAGTACAGATCTAGTCTGAGGCATCAGCTTGGGACGTTATCAAACGTCAGTGAAACTAATCAGCTGAGGACAAGATTGAATCATGTCACAGGCTGATGAGTTGCAATGGATATTGCTTAAGAGCGGTTGGGCTGGATCCTTCTTTTTAATTGTAGCCATTGGCCAAGGAAGCATATGATGGTGCAGTGTCCTGGAGGTTTTGTTGAGGTGAGTACATCCGTATCTAGCCACTAAATGTAGAGACTTGTGCTCTAGTATCAAATTATGCAAGATGGAAAGAAATGCAAGAGCTTTGCAGAGCTGTGCAGAGAGCTGTGCTGTAGAGCTTGCTTGATCCACGAAGCAGTCTGCAGAATCATCTTTCTTCTGTGGAAAAGGTTGTCAGGGCTAAATCATGTCCCGAAGCAATGGAAGATCCTGGAAACAGGCATCTCCTTTTTCCCCGGTCAGAATGGGTTCTGGCTTTTTGGCCTGTTGCTGTAGTTTGGCTTCCTGGGTGCTTTTACATGCCTGTTAGCATTTTGGCCAGCCTGTGGTGCCTGGGAGCTACTGGGCAAGCCTGCACAGGCGGCTGCAAGCAGACACCCTACTTGATAGCACCTTTTAAAATCCTGCCGTAACTTACACCGGGTTGGACTCAAGAAGGCACAGGACTGGCATTATTTAGGGCAGAAGCTGCAAATTATCCTCCGAGGGTTAAGTGTGGAAGAGCAGTGAAGGAGGCTGAGGTGGCTGAGCTAAGCTGGGAGCTGGCTGGCTGGCGGCCAGCGCTGGCACCAAAGCTGTGTGGCTTCTCTAGGCAGCTGTTGCACCCAAAGGAGCAAAGCCTGTGAGCAGCAGCAGGGCAGAGTGCCACACGAGGGCTGCTCCAGACCTTCCAGGACAGAGCTGGCTGCTCAGTTCCCAGTGTGGGTTTGGGTGGGTATTCACCTGTCTGTTAGATGTTTCTACCACAAACCACTCGGAAATGACTGTTTCAATAAAAGAAGGAGTAACTCTGCCCCATTCCAGCCAAGCTTAGGTTTAATTTCTAAGTGATATGAAAATGAAGGCCGAGAGAAATTTGTCATTTTTCTGTATTCTCATTGTGAATTACTTAGGAATTAGTTGTGATTCCTATCACATCATATCATATCAGTATCT
>VWZI01021156.1:2425580-2457739 GCA_013396835.1 Psilopogon haemacephalus | reverse complement strand
GGGGGGGGTGCTGCTGCAAGAAAGCTGGGGAGGAGCTTTTTAGGTAGTGATGGAACTGGGAGGAATGGAACCAAGCTAGAAATGGGAATATTCAGACTGGATATTAGGAAGAAATTCTTCAGCATGAGGGTGCTGAGACCCTGGAAGGGATTGCCCAGGGAGGTGGTGGAAACCTCATTCCTGGAGGTGTTTAAGGCCAGGCTGGATGAGGCTGTGGACAGCCTGATCTAGTGTGAGGTGTCCCTGCCCATAGCAGAGAGGTTGGAACTGGATGATCCTTGTGGTCCCTTCCCACCCTGACTGACTCTATAATTCTGTAGCAGGTAGATAAAAGCAGTTCTGTAGAGCTTAGATGATTATAATGGCAAACAGAGCCATTCTTTTTGTGCTAGGATGTATTTTATGTAAACCTCAGGTAAATCTGTTTCTCAAGTATTTTAAAATGTGATTTGGAAAGTTTCAGGACAAAGCAGTGATATTCCTCTAATACTAGCTGTGCATGAGGGAGAATCTGCTGTTCCTAAGAGCTGGAAACACCTGGCATTAATGGAAGCACATTGCATCTTGATCTCTTGGAGCTCGTTCTCTAATACACAAAAAAGCTTAGCAAGTTACAAAGCAAATTTTTCTGTTACACAGCTTCTCTAAAGAGAGAAATTCAGAGCTGCTCTTGCTTAGTCATTGTAAGGTTTAATGTTGGCACTCCTTAATGAATGTCTCTGGCTGAAATGAGGTAAATAACTGCTGCTTCTGGGGTCAAGAGCTGCAAATCCTCTTCACTAAAAGAAAAGTGACAAAGTAATAGAAAATTAGTCCAGAACTTATCTCCAGAGGTTGTTCAGTCTTGGTTGCTTGCTGAAGGGCAGAATCCTCTCTCTAGGCTATTCTTGCCATGGGTCTGTTTTGCCTCTTTACAGAACTCTTGGCAATGGAGATTCTGTCACTGCTCAAATCAGCCAGGCTGGCCCTGCTGTTAGAAAAAGGGTTGGGCATTTATTTTTCCATCATCTCTTCTTACATTTTCATGTCTAATCTTAATTTTCCCCTGTTCAGTGTAAGCCTGCTCCTTCTTACCCCATCCATAGTGGTCACAGAAAACACTTATCTGAATTGGAACTCCCTTCAGCATGACTTAAGACCATTGTTGTTGCTTTGTACCTGGAAAAAAACCTCTCCAGTCCTTTAGTTTTTCCTTCTAAATCAGATTTTTCAAATCTCTGATAAATTTTTATGCTTTCCCTTCGTGACTCTGAAGTCAATTCATCATTCTGAAAGTAGAGTGGTCAGAACTAGATGTGAAATTCCAGCTGAGCAGAGTGGGAGGAGGTTAACCTTATACATCCTATACAATGTTTTCCTCTTTTTATAGAAAAAGTTTTAATCCACACTGAGCAGACCAGACCTCTGTGGAATGGTCTTACAATTTGAAGGAGATCCCTGGATAAGCAGAGCACATTTTTTTACCAGCGGTGGATTCCCTGTTTTGTCCTTCAGGAATTTTACCCGAGATGAAGTGAGATGTCTTGTTGAAGTTGAGAAACATGGCATGCAGTGAAGTGAAGCTCCAGTACAAAAACATTACTACTGCAAGTTAAACTACTTACAAAGTGAATCCCACCTCACATCAAGCTTCTGATTTGTTAGTATGTATAGTATCAGAGCTTGTCAAGGTTTGCAAGGGTGGAGAATATTCCTGTGCAGCATCTCGTGGAGGTTCAGAAAAGCATATTTGACTGATCTGTGGGACTTGGGGTGCCTTGCAGCATAGTCAAGATGGAATATCAACTGAGGGTGTTTTTTTCAGCGGTTTGAAAAGGCAGAAAATCTGTTAGCTGGCATAGCACAGGACTGCAGCTGGATGTCAGAGCTGGAGCTGAGAATGGTACTCTCCTGATAAGTTAATTATTCACATGGCACAAATGTGTATACGTACCCAGATAGTAGGTTTACACTTGGCACCGTTCTCCAGACTGGGAGAGGTCCTCCTTCCTGCCAAGCTATTATGAGCAGAAAGGAAAGCATGAGACACTACATATTTTACTGGAGTGTGAAAAGTTCTAAACCTAACAGAGTGTGATGTGGGCTGAGAGCTGTGGGGTGTTCTGTGATGTGGTAGCTGCAGAAGTAGGGAGCGTGGCAGCAATTATTGACACGCATCAAATGCTAGAGTGCTGTTTACATAAGAAAATGTAGATCTGATAGTGGTATTGCTGCAGAGCTGCTTTGTTTTTTACTCATGCCTGCCTTCAATGAATCCAGTCTGCTTAATCTTGAATTTTATCTAAGCCTTTAGAACAACATGTTGACACTTAGAATGCAGAATTAAAACTTTCCATGGACTTCTTTCTTTCTTGTTTTAATGATGCTGAAATGTCTATACCTCTGTCTTTTTTTTTTCCAACCACTAAACAGTCTCATTTTCAGCTGGTTTCAAGTTACTCTGCCTTTAGGCATGCCTGTGGAAGGTACTCAACTGACTAACCCAGAAATTTGAACTAAACTGTGTTAGAATAAAAGCTGTAAATTACCATTCCCCATGTAATTCTCTTCTGTACATATCACTGCTAGATTTGACAACATTAATGCCTCCAGTGCTTCTAAACTTCTTCTTTGTTGCCTTGCTTAAGGTATAATAG
Organism: Psilopogon haemacephalus; assembly: GCA_013396835.1. Lineage (NCBI taxonomy): Eukaryota > Metazoa > Chordata > Aves > Piciformes > Megalaimidae > Psilopogon > Psilopogon haemacephalus. The sequence continues at coordinate 2,455,103 of VWZI01021156.1, read as the reverse complement.
CTTGGAAGGTGAACTTCCAAAGCAGTGCAAAGTACCTTTCCAAACTTCTGGGGAATATTTGAGAGGGGATGATTTTAATTTGCTGGGCAGACTCCTTCACTTCCTGCTGAGGAAAGCAGCTCAGCCATGTTTCTAGTGGTTGAGGGACCTAAATAGGATCCATTGGTGAGCTTTGAAAGAACTTGAACATAATGTTTCTACAACTGTAACAGGGTAACAAGATCAGAATTTTTGGTTTTTTCAATTACCAGAAGAGTAAATGCTATTTCACTTGGAGCTGGGGAAAACAGAGAGCTGACTCAGATGCATGTAGGTTTACCTGCAGTCTATCTGTTCTGTGTCTAATGAATGCTGCTAAGAAGTCTGCTGCCCATGGAAAATGAAATGTTAATGAGATGATGGAGTACTGGCACTTACAGTAATATCTGTTTTGGAAATTAGGCAGGGGAGTATTTACTGAGGTAGGACTCGTGGGACCATAGCTTAGATGCTCAGTAGCTTGGTGCTGGTAGATGCATGTGGATTCCATTGATGGTATTGGCATTGGTCTCCCACTGAAATGCTGGAAATAGCATTCATTGTGAGGCTAATGTAAATGCCCATATTGATGTGCCAGCTGAGTTTTAAACCTATTCTCTTGCCAGTTAAACATGTCACTGGAGTGGTCACAACTTTCCTGACACAGCTTCTTGCTCAAGCTATTCACTAGTGCAGGTACAATAAGCATCATAAAATAGTTTAGGTTGAAAGTGACCTCAAAGATGATCTAGTTCCAACCCCCCACCATAGGCAGGGACACCTCCCACTAGAATCAAATAAGCAAGAATAAAGTCAGAGAGCATTGATGGCTGTGATAGCTACTGGCTGATACAGTGAAGCTATTCTCTTTAGGTTGCTGGAGTGCTGGCTGCTCTTCAACAGCTGGAGGAGAAGCCCTCTCAATATGGTCTCTCAACCTCCTCCCTGGGGGTGTTTGAGGCCAGCTTGGATGAAGCCTTGAGCAGCTGAGTTGAGAAGTGTCCCTGCGCATGGTGGGGAGGTTGGAGGAGATGAGCTCTGAGGTCCCTTCCAACCTAAGCCATTCTGTGATTGTTGGATATCACTTTGTGGCTCAGCTTTTCAGTGTTTTCCTGCAGCAGTGCAGAAATAGGCTTGAAAGCTGTTGTGAACTTTTCTGAGTAAGAGATCTGGTTTTTTTTCACTTGTGCATCTACTTTCCTTTGCATCCTTTGATCAGTTTTCTTCCTGTCTAAGGACTCTTCTTGTCTTTTAGAGTTTCTAGTAGTTTTACTGTAAAGGCCTCTTTGCCCTACTTCCTTCTGTCAGGGCTTGTCTGGTTGGGTGTCTTTTAACTTCTCTTTTCTCTGAGTGTGGTTTGCTATCTGTTTCTAAATCAGTCTTTATTGTTAACATGACTTTCCCTTTCACTCTTTTGGATGGAGGGCAGAGACCTAGATCTTCTTCAGCCTTGCTTTGCCTGCATTTGAGTAAATCTCCACAAAAAGAGTTGCATGGTTTTGGAGAAGGGAGGGATGGAGGGGAGGTTTGTGTCTGCAAGCGTTAGTCAAGGCCCAGGCAGGGGTTGTTGTGGCTTTTGCACTGGTAATTACCTCTGAGCTTTGTGAACTGCTTCCAAACATGATCGCGTTACTGTGTGCGTCATTGGGAGAGACAGAGAAATTTGGTTAATGCTAAATTCTTACATCTTCTAAGAAAAATGCCTCTCTCTTACATAATTGCCATTGTTCTTTTGCCTGTTTTTTTCTAGCATCCTCCTGGGCAGTTGAGAAGGAAGTACAGTTCCTGCTCCACTATTTTCCTGGATGACAGCACAGTCAGCCAACCAAACCTCAAGTATACCATCAAATGGTGGGTTGGAGAATTATTATCCTTGTCACAGAATCTGTGTTATGTGTTTATGCAGATGGGTTGCTAAGCAAGCTTCCAAAGTTTTAGTTTTTGAAGCAGTGAATGTGTGCAATCCAAGGCAGTGAACAGGATAAGCAAAGAGTATTGCTCTTATTCTGTGTCCATGAAGAATCCACCTCCTGATGCTACAAATCTCAACAGAAGCCAGCAACTAAGTCTCACAAATCCCAGCAGCTGAAATCCTTCTTTTTTCCAGCTGGGTACTTGCTTTGCACTAGTCCTCCAAACTTCCTTGGCTACCTGGTCATTCAGACTTTCAGAGTGACCTGAAATTGAAGAGCTCTTTTTTCTTCGTGGGGAAATGCTCACTTGCTGAAACTTCCTTCTGACTTTCTGCAATAGAAATGGCTTTGCCTCCAGGTTCATTTCCTGGTTGAGTGGGAGGGCAGTGGCAGTTTATTAGACAGCAACGAGGGGCTTTGGATGTGCTGCACACGTGGCCTTGGCTGACATCTCAGATGATCATTCTGGGTTGCACTGCTGCCTTTTTGCATTTGAAGAGAAATCAATTTGGTATTTATGGAGTGTTGTTCTTTACATTTTGTACAGTAAGGGGGAAAAAATGAAGGATCAAATGCTCAAGCATTTTACACATCCAAAAAAGTCTTTAATGGTGGTGGTCAATAAAATATTCTTAGTTTTTCTATTTAAAGGAAAAAAGAGGGAAGGGATTTGCAGTTAGAGTGAAACCTTCTTTTTTTTTCCTCCTGGAATCTCGTACTCTTCTGCTATGAAGTCTTTCTGTGCAGATTTTTATAAATGCATTCTTTTGGGTGGGGTTTTTGTGTCCCTTTCTGTGTCAGAACTGAGACTGCTCATGGAGAGACGAGTTCAGTTGACTGCAGCAGCTGAGAGGAGTTTTCAGTGTGCCATAGTGGCCAGCAGCAGTCTACTGAGAGGAGACAGAAAGATAAGCTGGGGATGAGCAAGGTGGTGACATCTGGGAGAGATTTGAAGTGTGTGGAGAGGGGCAGAGCTATGGGGAGGAGAAGGTGTGTGTCAGGCTGGAAGGGCTGATGCTGAGTCCCAGGAGGCATTGCATAGGGCTGGGACCAGGCTGACTGCATGGGGAGGGTTGGAAGCTGCAAGGGGTCAGAGAGTTTGAAAAGGAGTTATGTGGGATGAGAAACTGGACTTGGGCACATAAAGGCTCTGAGGAGTCTTTCTCCTCCTTCTCTCTTGTCTGGCTGCACATTTACTGGATTAAACATGGGGACATGGTAAGATTATTGCCACTGTAGTGCAGTTTTGTTTATTGCCCCCATCCTGGCAGTCTCTGCAGATAAATGACTCTTGCAGATAGATACAGTGCCGAGGATTGTATTTTGGCTAGCTCATTTCTTCTGGATCATGTAATGCAGTGGTGAGTTTAAAATACTAGCTCATGGGTTGGAGATCTGCAGCATCATTGGGGTGGCCAGGGCAGGCTGATGGAAAGCTCCCTAAGCTTCTTCCCTGCACTCTGAGTTCTGCCTGAATCAGTGTGTGAAAAGCAGAAGGCAGCTTGGGTCTGAGTTAACCTATTGCAGCTCTGAAAGGCCTTTAGATTCCGATAAGGATTCCTAAATAGTAAATATTTTCTAAACTTAATTTGATGTTTATTTTTTTCTCCACAAAAGCAACCATATGGGCACCAAGCAGAGCTCTGCACAAAGATTCTTACATCTCCTTTCATAAAGGAAACTGCAAGTGTATTCCTAGGGGCATAATTTAAAATCAAATTTTAGGACTAATTCATTTTGGAGAGAGCTTTCAATCAAATGAAATTCATTCATAAATGTGTTTTTTTGTGTTCAGTTGAGGAGTACCCTTTAAATGTCCATAAAAGCATTTATGACCTGCAAACTTCTAATGCAAACAGATAAAAGCTATAATGCTCATACAAAGTTAGTAAAATATATTTACTTTCAACTGAGAAAAAAAAAAAACCAAAACATTTTCTGTGACATGGCTCAGAAAAAACCCAAACCTGAAATCATTAAAAATTTTGCTAAAGGGATAGTTCCAACCTGTTGTTTTCCTAACATGCAGTGTGTCAGCTTTCTTGTAAAGATTCTGGAATAAAATTACAGAGCAATCAACTGACTCTTCTAAAAGGGGAATTCTGCATCTGTATAAAACATAAGCATCATAGAGTGAATCACTGACAAACTGTCAGCAAATATAATTCCCTCTTCCTTCCCCTTTAGCTTCGACTGGGTTTTATGCTAGTGGCACAAGTAGGGAGGGGTGCTGCTAGATCTGCTTTGTCCTTCAATAAAACTCTATCATGAGTAAAGCATGTGTCTTTTGATGGGGCTGGAGTCATGAGTTGGAGGCTGGAGAAGAACCATGAGAAGCCACTTCTTAATTTTCCTCAGGCTCAAATGTGAATGAGATCAGTTAGTTGTAGATGTGATTAAAATCTTAGCTTTCTGTGGGCATAAGGACACTTTTTGTCTTTGTGCAGAATATCAACAGAGGTACTTTGTTATGTGGTTGGGAACATGGGAAATGCATAATGCAGTAAGTTATTCAGGGAGTTGTCTTTCCTGAGTTAAAATAAGTAACTCGATGCCATAAAACTGGAGGAGCCTGGTGTTTGAGTCTGGTATGTGAGTAGCTACATAGAAAGAGAGCCAAAAGTTAATGGATTTAAATAGAAAATCATAAGCCAACAGCCATTAAAACATTGCATGTTAGTCTGGCAGCCTCTGCAAACAATACAGGAGAATGTCCAAGGGCTGTGGTGCTTTGCCTTACACCTCGGAAGTCAGGAGGAGTTTTGTCACTGCCTGTAGTGGAGCAGGGCATTAAATGGAAGGTGGTTTGCAGCTTGCTGTGTGGACTCTCAGTATTTTCATTTCTGCTGAACATATGAGGCACTTGAGGTTTTAAACTGTCTCCAGCAGCTCTCCTGGAGTGATGAGAATAGGCTGTGTCAAGCATGAGTTTTGTCATGCCTTCTGCTAGCTTTTAAATTTGCATGTTGACATGACAAATCATGAAGAATCTGACAGATATTAACTCTATGTTTTTTCTTTACAGTGTAGCTCTTGCAATATATTACCACATCAAAAACAGGTACGTGAATAATGAAATCTTGTACTGAGGATATCTTTAATCCAAACAGATGAACTGCCCAAATCCTAAAAATCCATGCTCTGTTTCTTTCTTTCAAAATGTTTTTTTGGTTGTGGGTTGTTTTTTGTTTTTTTTTTTTTGGGTAGTGGTTTCCTTATTTCCCGTGCCAGAAATGAGAACCGTATTCTTTTGTATTTACATCTGTGTTATTTTAGCTTAGAAGAATAAAAACTGGAGGATTAAACAGCATACAAAATCTGGGAAGTAGTTGTTCAGCGTTGAAAATGTTGATGAGTCAGTGTTCAGCTCTATGTGCACGGGACACTTCTGCTTTATTCCAGGTGTTGCAGTTCACAGAGAAATCTGTCTTTGAGATTTGATTTTTTTTTTTTTTTTATCTTTATCTATACCTTTGTAAGTTAAGTGTGTAAAGCAATTCATGGATTTTTTGACCTAAGAACTGTTTATTACAGAGGAAGAGAAACGTTGTGAATAGATGTAATTCAGAGGCAAAGCGGGTCCTGGCTTCTCTCTTCTGGTGTGCTGTGTTTTAGATCTCTGCTCAATCAAGTTGTTTGAAACTGAATAGCAAATAGGTTCACTAAAAAGAAATTTGATACACGAATCAGATTTTTTCGTATTAATTTGTGCTCCTGTATCTTAAATTCCCCTGTCCTCGTGTTATGTCACGGTACCATCAAATAATATTTCCTGACATGCCTAAGGGGAGACTGTATAGTTTCAGCTGGCTCTTGTGTCCATGGCTTTTCCATGTGTCTTTTCAGAGAACTTGGCTTAGATTTTGATCTAGCAAGCCACTACCATGGTTTTTTCCTCCTGGGCTGTAAGAAGTCTGACTAGAACAAAAGGCATTAGTCAGAAGTTTCAAGTTAAGCTGGTGCGTCATTAGCAACTATGTTTTGGGTCACTGGAACCCATTGCACTTCCCGAAGCAAGGCTGACATCTAAAGAGAAACCTTTAGAAGTGCACAAGGGCAGGGAGTTTTACAGCTTGGTCCTTGCTGGAAGCTTTTAGGAGACTTTTCAAGGCATCAGTGTGCCTTGGACTGAAACATGACAATAGGAAAAGCAAAAGTAGGAGTAAAATCTTTTCCAAAACCTTTAATGTCCTTTCCCAGGAAATGAGCCATCAGTGCTGGTGCTTACATGCCTTGTTTATCCGTCTGTGCTTCCCTTTTTACCCTTTCCTCCATCATCCTTGGGTTAGTTTGGCTAACTAGTGAGAGAGCTCGAGGGTAATCAGACTGTAACGTTTAGTGGAGTTAAGTTATTCCTAAGTGCTTAGGTATCATGCCAGATGAGTAAAAGGCTCAAAACAGGGCTCAGTAGGCACCACAAAGGGGGGGAAACTTCAGTGAGAGCTCCCAGCTGTGCAAGAGGAATCCGGACCCAAAGTACATCAGACTTTGTGCCAATTGCCATGGAGCTGATTTCCACCTGCTGTAAAATATGCACCACTTGTGATCTTACAGGACTTGATGTAAGTTTAGCCTACAACTAGCAGACAGAGAGGAAAAACCTTTAGAAAATGATGAGTGCTGTGTCAGTGTGTTAAATACAAATACCCTGTGAGTGTTACCTCCTTGGGAAGCTTGCCACTGCCCTTTCTCCTGCGGGATGCAGAGGGGACTTGTTCTGGAGGAACTGGTTGCTGCTTCCCCCTCCTGCAGCTGCCCTGGGTGGGAGCTAAGGTGCCAGGACACCCTGTGCCACGCTCAGGACAGAGGGGCTGGGTGCTGATGTTGGAGCAGGCTGCTGCATGGCAGTTAATGACTAGGAAATGAAGGATGTGAAGTGACTGCTCTGTCTTTAGCTCTCTCTGACTTGGGAACGGAGGAACCAGGTGATAGCAGCATTCACTTGTGCTTGCTGCTGAGACAGCAGCAGCTGAGCATCTTCTGCTTCCTGCCATTATAGGTGAAGAGGAAGTTGTCAACATATGTTGGAGATTTTGGTTCTTTGCGGGGGGGTGGGGAGTAAGAAACTACTGCAACTCTTACTCGGGGCTGATTTTGACAGAAAATGAGTCAAGAATCTGCTTAACCAAGGAAGCTTAAATCTAAATTAGTTGCTGGCATTCCAGACTCTCACCAATACTGGCTTTGTTGAGAAACTCTCTATGAAATAGAATATTCTAAATCATAGGATGGACAAATTCTTGTTGACATGGCACTTCGGGACATGATTTAATGGCCATGGTGGTGTTAGTTTGGTGGTTGAACTCGATGATCTAACAGGTCCTTTCCAACCAAAAAGGATTCTGATTCCATGTGTTCCCTACAATTCATTTGATTGTAGCATTCTAGTCATCATTCCTCCTTCTCCCAGTGTCTCCTACCATTATACTGATTGGCTCCCCACGGCTTTTGTTGTCCTTAGCTCTTCAACAAGTGCTACAGGACTACACCTAGCTGCTTTGCAGAGCAGTGCCTTAACAGTGGTGGATTTGCTAAATAAATAAGCAAAGTAAACCAAACCCCAACAAACTAACCATGAAAAATGCTTAAATTAGTAGATCACAGGATGTCAGGAAGGAAGGATGACAGGAAGGGACCCAAAGGCATCATTGAGTCCAATCCCCCTGCCACAGCAGGACCATCCAATCTAGCTCAGGGCACACAGAAACACATCCAGACAGGCACAGAAAGGCTCCAGAGAAGGAGACTCCACAACCTGTCTGGGCAGCCTGTGCAGTGCTCTGGGAGCCTTCTAGTCAAGAAGTTGCCCCTTATGTTGAGCTGCAACCTCCTGTGCTACAGCTTCCATCCATTGCTCCTTGTCCTATCCCAGGGAGCAAGTGAGCAGAGCCTGACCCCCAGCCCTCAGATATTTAGAAACATTGGTTAAATCCAATAATATAGATGGTTCCATTTTTTTGAGGTATCAGTATGAGTTTTAATGAAGATGTAAACTTAAAGGCTCCTATTGTTTCCATGTGGAATAGGTTTTTTTGAGGGCATTCAAATGTGCCCTCATAGCACGCAGCAGCTACAGCATGAAGAAACAAAACAGGAAATTCTTTCTTTCTCCCTTCTCATTGTGAAGGGCTACAGTTTGCTGTAGCACACCACTGATGCCGGGCAGACTCTTCCCATCTTTGCTTTATTATGGAGAGGGGATGAAAGAGTCTGACCTAAAATCCTTGCTGATTAGGAGTTTTCTACTAATTATCTCAGCCTGGGTTGTTGTGTTAATTTAGGTACCCCTTTTTCCCTAAAAAAGAAAAAAAAACTTAAAAGCATTTATTTCAAGTATTTGCAAGCTTTCAGTTTATTTCAAGTGCTGGCAGGCTTTCTAGCAGGAAAAAAAAGAGATGTCACCTTCAGATGCTGAGGTTTAAATGTTGCCTCCTAATAAGTACATTTTGTAGACATGAATCCAGGCTAAAATCCTGCTCTGAGAGACACGTGCTGGTGAGTGAAGATAGAGACCATATTCAGTAGTTTTCTCTCTGAAGAACTCTACGACCAGAGTACCAGGGATGCTATAAATAAAGATGGAATTGTAGTAAGTAGGTCACATGGATGCATCTGTCCAGAAAGTGTCCAGTTCTAACTGGTACTGTTCTCCCACATACTTTTTGTGAGCGTTAATGTTCTGCCACGACTACGCAGAGCAATATCTTATCTTGCATACTGGATGTTACATCCACAAGGATCTGAGGGAGAAACAGCAAATAAAACCAGTGAATAGCAATATTGTTTTGTCTGGATTTGGGGTTTTTTTTCCCCTCATTGTTTTTGCTACGTACTCCTTTTTGCTTTCAGAAATCCTCAGTAGGATAGGCATTTCCAAAGGAAGGAAAAGTGGAGTATGTGAAAGCTAGAGGGTAACTGTAAAAAATAATGCTCGTCGTGTTGACAATAAGGGAGGGGAGGAATTAAGAGGTTTTGGGGATTGCCATGACGAAATTAAGGAAAGGAGAGTAAGCTGGGCTGATTTTATTGTGAGTTCATAGTAGGGCTTCTTAGGCTGTGGAGAATCCTTACAGCAAAGAGCACCAAACCTGAGTATCCAGGGTCAGTGGAAGAGGAGGCTTTTAGCTTCTTTTGTAACCACACCGAACCTCAGGGCGGGGTAGGTCCAAACCCCACATCTCTGCACTGTTCCCAAGCACCCTGCAGCATGAGGAGTCGTAGTGATCTGCATATGTCTGCGAGCTGCCTGCTGTCACCTCCAGATAATGACTCTGCTTTGGTTTTGGTGCTTTTAGGGACACAGACGGAAGAATGCTCTTAGATATTTTTGATGAAAACCTTCACCCGCTTTCGGTAAGTCCTGCTGCCTCTTCTTCCCTTTCACGTGAACTGTCTTTCTTTCTGTCTGCTTCGTTTTGTTTCAGTCACCTATTTGGAAGTGTTTCTTCTTTAGAAATCTGAAGTGCCACCAGACTATGACAAACACGACCCGGAGCAGAAACAGATTTACCGCTTTGTCCGGACGTTGTTCAGTGCTGCTCAACTGACTGCTGAATGTGCCATTGTCACCCTGGTGAGTGCCTGAGAGATGACATCAGCCGTCTGACAGACACGGTTTTGTTCCCAAAGCTTGGGATTTGTGTGATTTAATAGGACTAGGTGCTGCCAGGGAAATTTTTCTCGCCGTGGGGACCAAGGAAGGCTCTTGGGAAGAGATACTAATTCCAGTTCTTTTGCTTGGGGAGACTAAGTGATGGAAGAAGAGATGAGGTCCCATGTGGCACAGAAGCCAGGGTTACATCTTGCCCTCACAGAGTGGTAATGTTACAGGCCACCGAGGTGGCTAATAGAAAACACAGGTGGCATAAGGAGTCTGAGCAAGAGGGAATGTTAAAAGCAGAAAGGCTTTGGAAGAGATTGCTGCACGTCCTAGCTCCCAGCAGAGACTCGGCACCAGCTGTAGGCAATTTGATAGCTCTAATAAGAACTGACAGGCAGAAGGAGGATTTGGTGAGTGACTGGGACATGGTGGTGATGGTTCTTTTTTAGTGGCACTGTGCTTGTCTTTCAGGACCACTTCACGGGGCTGAACAATTGTTCTCAAGTTTAGCTGCTTAAAAATAGGATGACACAAAAGAAGGTTCAGATTTTCAGCTGGTGTGGGTCAGCATAGCATTGGGGATTAAAGGAGAGAGTGGTCTCCACCAGCTGATAATTTCTTCATTTTCTGGAATTTGTTACCCTACAAACTCTGACAAGCCTCTCTAGCTTTCAGGCACAATTGTGGCCATGTTCTTCACTCAGACATTTTATAAGAGCAAAATGTTTCTTTCAACCATGCTGCAACACATGGTTTCATAACAACTTTGTTATGCACTTTAGATGGAAGAGGGGGAAATTGGAGAAGGTGGGTTTTGAAGCTCAGACCTACTCATTTCCTCTGTTAATCTCTCTCCCTTGGCTTCTAAGAATAGTTGGCAAGCTTTTCTCCTTTGGACAGTCGGAATGAATTGTACTACCCAGTACAGAACAGGAATATGAGAGAAATAGGGCAAGAAACACCCTGCAGTGCTCCACTCGTACATTTTGAAGTATTACTCTACCTAGTTACTTGACCCAGCCATTACTTGTTTTCTGAAATGATATTTTGCCTGACTTTTACATAATTGCACTAAGTACTTGTCCTGCTCCCTTCTCTTCCTAAGTGTTCTTTGCTAGAGGCAAGACATGTTGTGTGAATCAGTATGTTCTTCTGTAATTTAATTAATGCACTGTCCAAGTACATTGGAACCTTGTGGTGGTTGTCTGTTGTTTGATCTTAGGTTACATGATCAGGGAGGGCACTGCTTAGTCAAAACCAAGAGGCCCTTTTTTAAATAACCATATCTTCCTGCTGCTGCAATGCTTGCAAACTTCTTCCCCACAGATCTGCTTGACCCAGGCATACCTTTCAGTAGCTTTCATTTGTAGTTGCTGGCTTGCCTCTTCTGGTTCTCATGTGGCTTCCCTGCAAGTAACTCTGCTGGTGTGATCTGCAATGAGCTATAAATGGTTTTTTAACTCAGTTGTTACATTGCAGAGGCATTTTCCATAGCTGTTAGTGCTTGAAAGCTTAGGTGGCTTCGATTTTTTACCAAACACAGTAATAGTTAAACTGCTCTGAATGCAGCCATGCAGATGTTTGCAGTGTTACTGTTCTGTTAATTCTTGCCCATGTTTTCAGGATGGTAGCACCTGTCTGACCCTACTTTCCAGAAAGCTTCAGAGTTCTTGGATAAATAGTGATTTACATGACTGCTCCTGTTCTCAGTTTCCTCTGTACTTCCAGGTCCCTTTCCTTTATTTGTCAGAGTCACCAGGAGAGGCCCCAGAGATAGATCATGTTGTTTCTGAAATATTCGGATGCAGAAATTCATCTGCTACAAAGCAATCAACCTTTCCTGCCCTCCCCACGCTCCTGAAATCTTCATAGTGTTGATGTTTCTCCTTATGAGCCCTCCAAGCACTTAGAGTTCTGCTATCCTGTCTAGGGAGGAAGAGCGAAGCGTTCCCTGCCCGAGCTGTGTTTTGCCATGGTCTGGCTGTGTGCTGGAGAGCAATCTGATAGCTCTGTCTGCCACTTGCTCCTCCTGGGAGGGTTGCCAGAAGGCAGGAAGTGTATCTGTGCAGATCACACTACGTTTTGAACACCACGCTGCCACTGTTAGCTTTTTTTTTTTCCACTCACCTTAATTCGTTTGAAACCATCTGAGCCTCCCATTTTCACCACCCAGTTTATTAATATGGTCTACTACGGCGTGTGGTTGAGTGCACTTTGGTTTGGTTTTTGGCATGCCCTTAGCCAGGTGGGAGCAGCAGCTGCACTTGGTTAGGTAGCAGTCTGGATGCTCAGCAGAGGGGCTGTGAAACTTCAGACTCATAGATAAGCTAGTCCCCAGCAAAATAAAAAGCTGGCATTGTGTTGCTTCAAGCACTTAATTAAAATATTTCAATTAAAGCCTCCACTATTACAGCAAAAACGATTTATAATTAAACAAAAAATTTAATTTTCACACGGCCTCCAGAGCTGCCAAGAGACTTCCCATACTGATACAGGGGGCAGGGGGGAATTAAAATCTCAGGTTGAAACAATTAAATACTAATTCACATTATTTATTTATAAAGCAATGCCATAAGAATAAAATTAGCTTTAAGAATTCTGCTCCTGATTTAAAGTCTTGCAAATAATGGTTTTGTCCCAGGGAAGAGCTGAACTGTCTGCTCTGTGACCTGACTTTGTGAGAAGAATAACCACAGAATGTTAGGGGTTGGAAGGGACTTCAGAAGCTCATCCACTCCAGCCCTCTCTTATCATCCTCGTGGCCCTCCTCTGGACACATCTTGTGCTTTGCCTTGGCATGACTTGCTGAGGTTTTTGGAAGCTTCTGTGGCTGTAGTAGCTTCATTGAGGATCCATTTTGCCTCTGTAAATCAGCAGATGTGCAGGTGTGCTGCGTCTGTCTGCTCCAGCCTGATGGCAGCCAGCAATAGGCAAATGCATGCAGGAGCTGAGCTGAGTTAATTTAGAGAAGTTCAGAGGAGACTTCTTCTGAAATACATCGCAAAGTTCATGCTGTAGCTGAGAGGATCATTTGAAATTTGAAGAATGTAAGAATAAATTCTCCCTGTGAAGAACAGGGATTTAATTAATCCAGCCAGATGTTCCTGAGTTCTCATTGTTCTCATCAGTCATATTTTCAGCAGCTAGGCAGAGAAAGTGAATGTTGTGGAACGGTGTTGTGAAAATTAGAGTATCTGAAGAGAAGTTCTCTTCATGTTTGGAGGAGAAAGGAAAGAATTAAACTGATTTGCATTCACTGGGATATTTTAAACGCTGATAAAATACTTTCCCTCTCTCCCTTATATTCCAGTTGTAATATTGAAACCAAAATCTGTTACTTGTTTAAAATAAAGCAAAAACAGGAAAGAAAGTGATCAGAGTCCAGAGAGAGATGTGGTCTGCAGCAGAGGGCACTTCCAGTTGGCCCAGTTCAGCTGCCAATATTCGTGCTGCTGATGGTCTCTGAAGCCCTCAGAGTACAAAGCCAAGGACTGTTTACTGCCCAGTTTGGTGCTGGCACTCTCCATCTAGTGACTGGAGTGGGCTGTGGACCTGGTTGGGTGAGCCACACAGACTGCTGAAGGCCAGGAGAGCAGTTGGGTGCATCCAGTACTGTTGGTGTCTGCCTTTGTCCTGGGCTTGGGCGTTCTCTGGGGCTGGCTGAAGCCCACCATTTTACCACACAGCTGAAGAAGGGCTCCCAGGCTCAGAGAGGTCTCCACCTGTGCTGTGGATCCTGAGACCCTTGGCGGCTGGCTGTGTGTTCAGAATATGCTCTGCAGAACATGAAGAGGAACAGGAGCTTTGTACCTGTGCTGCAGGCACTGGTGGAGCAGGAGACTGAGATTTGGTCCCTGGTTTTTGGGCTGTTCTCATCTCTTGGCTACAGTCTAGCACACAACGCATGAATGATTATTGGTTAATACTTGTGTGTCTTAGAATCATAGAATCAACCAGGTTGGAAGAAGACTCTAGGCTCATCCAGTCCAACCTATCACCCAACCCTAGCCAATCAACCAGACCATGGCACTAAGTGCCCCATCCAGGCTTTGCTTCAACACCTCCAGGGATGGGGACTCCACCACCTCCCTGGGCAGCCCATTCCAATGTCAATCACTCTCTCTGTGCAGAACTTCCTCCTAACAGCCTAGACCTCTCCTGACACACCTTGAGACTGTGTCCCCATGTTCTGTTGCTTTCTGCCTTGGAGAAGAGCCCAACCCCAGCTGGCTACAACCTCCCTTCAGGTTATTGTAGAGAGCAATGAGCTCTGCCCTGAGCCTCCTCTTCTTCAGGCTGCACAACCCCAGCTCCCTCAAGTCTTGCTTTATGCCTGCTGGGATATGTGCTTCATAAAAAGGGAATGTTCAAGCAAGGGAGGGAATTTATTTTAAATCCCCTAGAGAAGAGGACATTCAGTGGCTCTGTGTTTCCTGATGAATCTCTAAGGGCTTCTGTGCGAGCAAGGAATGGATACTGATGCCAGTTAGACTGGAGGGTTGATGCTCCCTGGTACTTTGAGTGTACTTTGTATGTACTCCATCCCTCTGCCTTAGAGTAACTGGAGGGCAGACCTGGTGAGGTGTGACTTCTCTCTCCGTTCCATTCATCCTCCTGATGCATATCTGCAATGGCTCTTTGCAACTGTTCACACTTTGGGGGTTTTCTGCCTGCGTTTGTTGTTCTTTCTCAACATTTGGTCTCAAAAAATAAAACCAGGATGATTTTTTTTTTGCCAGGACCGTGATGATGCGATGTCCTTTTCCACCAAATGGATGGGACCAGACCTTTGTGGGACGTTGTAAATGCCCAGCTGGGCAATTGCAAAGCACAGCTATTTCTGGAGAGTCGTGGTAGGGAACTGGCTGATTGCTTAGAACAGAGCATATGGCAATTTAGTGATTGGATCAGAGCCGCAGTTTGGCTACTAGGAGCCACTACCAATTGCTTGGGTTTTGGGTTTTTTTTTTGGTGTGAGGATGTTTGTGGTTTCAAGGCATTGTGACACACTGAAGTTTTGTCGTTAAAGAGAGACGATTGTGTATTGCTTTGTGATGTCTTGGAATAGAGACTGTCCTCGGTAGTTGTTCTGTGCTCCTGCAGCTGATGATGTGCCTTAACCTAGTGAGGAGGGGTAAATGGGAGAGGGAGGGGATGAAGTGGTTCAAAACCATCTTCGTTTGTAGATTCTTTGTCCTGGTAATTAAAACGCTGAAAAGAGAATTTACTTTCTGCTGGTGTAAATCAAGTGAGAAATAATGAAAGCCACCAGGGTTTTGTTGGTAGAGTGGAGGAAGGATTTGACAGAAAGCAATAAAAACAGGATGAGAAAGCATCGTGCTTTGCCCTTGCTGCTGCCTCAAAACTCAGACTTGTCCTAGAATGTGAGTGACATTTCTTAGCGACTGCCTGCTTCTTTGCTGTGCTGAGACTCCCACTCAGCCTCCTTGGGGGCAGTGCACAACTTGTGACCTCTGTGCTGCCCCACAGGAAGCTCCAGTGCTGCAGACAGATGGAATCACAGGATGGTTTACATTGGAAGGGGCCTCTGGAGGTCACGTTGGGTCTGACCTCTGCTGAAAGCATGACCAGCTGGAGCAGGCTGATCAGGGCCTGCCCAGTTGAGTTCTGGATTTATCCCAAGGATGGAAGTTTCCTTAGCTCCCATCAAAAAACTGCTTTATTGCTTTAGGGAAGCCTGCAAAAGCAATTGAGGTATTTTAGGTGCTTAGGCTGAACTCCAGTGTGATAAGAGGTGTCTGTAGGATAACAGAAGTTAACACTGAACAGCTTCAAAATGAAGCAACAGAAACAAAACTTCTAAAGGAGTCCCTCAATAAGATTTTAATCAAAGTCAAATGTTCCTTTGGATTATGAAATACTGACATTAGTTGACACTTTCGTCTTTGGTTGGTATATGCCTTCCTGAAGGCAGAAATTAAAAAAAAAAAAAAAAAGAAGAAAACCCAACAACTCCCCTGATATTTCCAACTTATCTTTCTGCTTGAGAGTATTATATAATATACCAAGTATGCTGTAGTGTCCTCTGAGATGGAAAAGATGAGATACTATTTCTCACTAATTAAAACTGAACTCCACGGTGCTATCTTTAGTTTTCAGTTCCTTCAGCATATTTATGTCCTGTTGGTTGGGATGTTGTGTAACCAACTCTGTGCTATCCAGCATCATGGGCAGCAGGACACTCCAGATAACTGGGACAGTGCTGGATGCTGTGGTCACTGTCAGTCACTCAGCATTATAGAATCATTAAGGCTGGAAAAGACCTTTACAGTCAAGTCCAACTGTAACCCAGCTACCATGACCATTAAACCACATCCTGAAGCACCACATCTACAGCTTCTTGAACACCTCTAGGCATGGCAACTCCTCCACCTCCCTGGGCAGCCTGTTCCAACTCCTCACCACTTTCTCAGTAAAGAAGTTTTTCCTGATGTCCAATCTAAACCTCCACTGGCACAACTCAAACCCATTTCCCCTCATCCTATCACTGCTTACTTGAGACAAGGGACCAGCACCTGCCTCACTGCAGCCTCCTTTCAGGTAGTTGTAGAGAGCAATGAGATCTCCCCTTTGCCTTCTCTTCTCCAGTCTAAACAACTCCAGCTCCCTCAGCTGTCTCCTTGAATGATGCCCTCCAAACCCCTCACCACCCTCGCTGTCATCCTCTGGGTCTTCTTCTGGGAAGGGAGCAGTTACAATCAGCTGAGCTCCCCTCTGTGCTCCCTGAGCCTTCTTCTCAACTGTTGTTGCTTCCACCCCCTTTAGATGCCACCTGGGGTGCTGGCTCTGCTTGCTCCACCTGAGCAGCCTGCCACAGGCTGCCAGCCCTTAGCAGAGCCACGATGCTGTCCCAGCTTCAAAAAGCCCACAGAAGAGCTCCTCCCTAGCCCTTTTCACTGTGATTCTCTCTCCCAGTGTGGGCTTAACCTACACTGGAGCTGGTCTCAGAGAGTAAGTCCAGGATGGATTCACCCAAGTGCAAATAATCACCTCAGGGATTAGTTCTGGCTCAGCAGTGGCCCTGCTGGAGCAGCATTGCTGGAGCTTGGACTCAGTTGCTGATCCTATTAGTTTGTGCTGTGTTACAGTTCTGTGTCTGGATGAAAAAAGCCCCCCAGGAGGAGTGGTGATAATGGATAGATAAATGCTTCTCTACCATTCCATTGCGAGTCCAGGTCTTGGGAGTTAAGATCAGAAGCATCCAAACTAGGTCAGCATGGAGTCATTTTGACAGATTTATAAGCTCAAGATGTGTGCTGAAACAAATTGGTTCTGTCCCTCTGCTTGACCTGAAGTGGATTTGGAAGCCATTTAACTGTATTCCTGTGGTGCTGCATCTAAGCTAATGAACCTCTGCAGAGTTCATTGAACTCAAAGCCAGTTTGGGTTCATCTATACCCACGGAAGGGTAATTTAATTAATACATTAAATTCTTAACGAAGGCAAATCACCCAATTGGTTTCACTTAGGATTAAATAATAACTTGATGATATTTCAAGTGTAAAGGTCAACAAGTCCAAATCTCAGCGCGAGTCTGTGGGCAGAGGTGGAAAAATAATAATCCAATTTTGCTCTTCTGAAGTTTTTACCTCTGTGTAGTGTGCTGAAGTGATGGAAATGTCTCCAGTGAGGTGCAGGCGTTGTCCATCGAGGCTTGTTGGGCTGACAGTCACATAAAACCAGGCTGTTCATTCCCAAGCACATGAAGGATGGCGTTTGCAAGTGAAAATGGAGTGGTGGACCTATGCCCATTGGTATTTTCCAGATCAGAACTGCATTTTCGTTTTGGCTAGGAAGCTAATTATGTTACAGATGAGCTTTGAGGATTGTGGAGTTGTTGGTATTAGCACTGAGTTCTGCCTGTTCTTTGCAAGCTGGGGAAAACACGGAATGAAATGTTGTTTGCCTGGAGCTGCCGAGAGCTTCTGCTAGCGCCACGTCAGTGACTTCGATGCTTTATTGAAATAATCTTGTTAGCATTCTGTAAAAAATATCCACAGACTTGCAGGCATGGGACTAAGTGGGTATTGACACAAGTCATGAAGATGGCTCTTGGAAGCCGCTGGAGCGTGTGAGGAATAGTTAGGTGTTGAATCAAGGCAAAATAAATCTGTTGTCTGCGTGGAATTCGTCTTTGGAGTGCTTAGTAGAGAAGTGCTCAAGATGTTTCGCCACAAAAGCTTACCTTCAGAAGAGGCACTGCAAAGGATGAATTAAACTGAAGAAAAATCACATTGGTCTAACAGCTTCAATTTGTTGTAGGCTTTAGTTCCCTTCCTAAGTATGGATACAGCTGTTAAAAGTGGATGGAGGCAAATTACAGCATTTATTTTCAGTCTAGATACTAAAAGCTCATTTTATCTTTTATTAGGTTTGGTTCAATAAAGGAGCTTCTGCCAAAATAAGCCAGAGGATTATGACTACCTTATTTCTTCTGGCTTTTTTTTTTTTTTCCTCTTTTGACATATAAGTAAATTTCTTGCAGCAGTCTGGGGTGAGAGTTAGAATTTTCTTTTCCAGGGTGAGCTTTTAAAATTCAGCTTTGTTATGACTGAAGACCAGCTAGTGCTGGAGAAAATGCAGAAAGTGTTTTTGCTGTGAAAATTGAGGCAGTGAACTTCTTTACAACACCTGAATATACTCAGCCACATAGTCTGATGCAAACCCCATATTTAAGAACATGCCCCCTGTGCTTAAAAGACTGTATGGGTATAACTGCATGACAGTGGCATTTCCATAGGTCACCTTTTACCATTAGAGGGTCAAGAACATGCTCAGATACTCTTACTTTTATTTTTTTAACGAGGTGGAGCATGCCTGCCCACGTGTGGGAAGACTTGCTTGCTTTTGCCAGCAAAAGCAGGTGGTGTTCTCCCACCAGCCATAAATTTGTTTGGGACGAGTAGCATCGTCACTATCTGCCCACCAGCCGCCCTCTTCAAGGGAGCTGAGAGCCACCTGGCTCCTCTCCAGCAGTCCCTACTGGTGCACCACATCTTTGCTGGGGCCAGAAGCATCCCCTGCAGGAGCGCAGGCTGCTGAGTGCCTGGCAGAGTCACAGCATCTCAGGATGTCAGGTACTGGAAGGGACCCAAAGACATCATTGAGTCCAACCACTCTGCCACAGCAGGACCATCCTATCTAGCTCAAGGCACACAGGAACACATCCAGACAGGCACAGAAAGGCTCCAGAGAAGAAGACTCCACAACGTCTCTGGGGAACCTGTTCCAGTACTCTGTGACCCTTCCATTCCAGAAGTTGCCCCTTGTGTTAGGCTGCAACCTCCTGTGCTGCAGCTTCCATCCATTGCTCCTTGTCCACCTCTCCTGTTCTACTCTAATGTCCCACCAAAGTCAAAATTGTGGTGCTTTGGTTGCTCCCACAGCCTGGCCTAGTGTGTTGCAGTGCTCTGAGATGGAAGTCATTCAAGAGCTCCATTTTTCAGCAATAGGAAACTTGGCCACATCTGAATAGGGGAGGCCTCCCCGAGGCTGTGTGTGTGCTGCTGTTGTGAGGGTGCTGTACATCAGCAGGGCAAGAGCTCAAGTATGCAGCAGCCTTGGCCTGCATTTCACTGCTTGGCTCTCTCTGAAGCAGAGCTGGAGTGAGGACTGTGTGTGATGAAGTGGGCTTGGTTGGAACTTGAAGAAGTAGACTAATATGACAGCATAGGTGTGTGTGGGAGGCATTCCTGGCTTACAGTGAGCTCCTGCGTCAGCTGAAGACCTCAGTAAACTTTTGCAGGTGTTTGCTTGGTCTTTTTCTGTCTTCTTGTACACATACACTTAAACACCAGACTGAGTCAAGCAGGCCACAGCAAAGGAGCAGAACAAACTGCTGGCCTTTAAGGAAGGGAGCCAGGAGCCACACTGATCACCTTCCTCCTGACAAGGTATTTATCATCTTCTCTTTTGTCAGAAGGTGGTACAGAGTCACATTCCACACACTCTGTGTCTGGAGTTAGGTCCAAGCTATCACCAAGGACGCAGGAGCGGTAGTTCATATCCTTCAACAAGCTCAAATACGAAGGTGGTGTAAGAATAAGGCTCAACAGGCTCCTGTTTAATTATTAGATCTGATTTCTCAAGTATGTGCTGATGGGAAGGCATTTAGCAAGTTTATGCTCCCTTCTTACCTAGGTGTGACTTTTCATCTGTTTTTAATTATCCTCACTGAAGCCTTATTTATGCATTTAAACCTGCAGCTTTTATTAAAGAATCTTTTTTGTTTGGTTGGTTTTTTGAGAGCAAGTAATGCTTTGAAATGGCTGGAATGGGTTTATGGGAGTAGAGCAGTAGTTCTCTTTTTCATTTCTGCTTAATAGCACACAGTAGGTGAAGTCTGGATTTTCCATGTGTTTCCACAGGTATACCTTGAAAGACTTTTAACTTATGCAGAGATAGATATTTGCCCAGCAAACTGGAAGAGAATCGTCCTGGGTGCGATTCTGCTGGCATCCAAGGTCTGGGACGACCAGGCAGTGTGGAACGTGGATTACTGCCAGATCCTGAAAGATATCACGGTCGAAGACATGTGAGTGCAGCCTGCTTCTCTGTGGGGACCCAGTGCAAGGACCTGTGTGTGTGAGGGGGGCAGGAAAGCTCTCTCCCAGCTTATCTGCCTTGGAGCTAAACACGAGGGATACCGATAGAGGTACAAGGTCTGTGGCCATTGCTTACAAAGAGGATGCAAATTGCTTTTGGTTTCCTGATCAAAGTGTGCTTCACCACTGGAACAGTGAGGGTGGGAGAGCGTTGGAGCAGGCTGTCCAGGGAGGTTGTGGAGCCTCCTTCTCGGGAGGCTTTCAAATCCTGCCTGGATGCATTCCTCTGTGTGTGACCTGCTCTAGGTGGTCCTGCGCTGGTGAGGGAGCCTGCGCTGAATGATCTTTTGAGGTCCCTTCCAACTCCTAACATTCTGTGATTCTGTGATTTCCAGTCCTTGATTTTGTTGATTTGCAGATTTTTTACCATACTTTCCAATGTACTGGTGTAGGTAGTGTGTATGTAGCCATATAGTGCCATACCAAAGTTTTCACAGGCAGGGAGCCCAAGTAGGACCTCTCTTCCTATCTGCTGTTTTGGCAAGCACATTTGTTTCAGGTGGTGAAAAGCAACTGCTCACTACTGTGTGCTAGGAAGAATCACTTCGTTCCAAATGATTGATTAGGAAAGGCTGAAGAGACTAAGTACATTCTTCAGTAATTTAAGCGTTAATTTGCAGCGTTTATGAGATCTGCCTTGACAAATCCAGGGCATGGCTGCCTGCTGCGTCTGCATAGCTGTGTGTGCAGATCCATCTAGTGGAGGTACAGCAGAAACTACAAGGGTGGATATTTTTTCCTGCCAGCTTTTCTTCCCCAGACTGTATTAGCTAAACCAATAAAGGTGCCCTTCTGCTAGCAACAGTTTGTGCCTGGATTTGATTGGCACTGCAGCAGCACCTGCCAAGTGCAGCAGCTTTCGTGTTCCTTGTTGGCTTAGGCGTGTCAATAGGGCTTGGTAGACTGGGTCAGGCCATAGGCTAGCATTAGTGTATCTGGCAGGAGTAAGAAGTGAACTTGGTTTCTAGCATTTGCATTTGAAAGTAAATTGCATCCTGAAATACGTTTTCACCTTTATCTCCTTTCTGCAGGAACGAGCTGGAACGTCAGTTTCTTGAGCTGCTGCAGTTCAATATTAATGTTCCCTCCAGTGTTTATGCCAAGTATTATTTTGATTTGCGTTCCCTGGCAGAAGCAAACAACCTGAGTTTTCCTTTGGAGCCCCTCAGTAGGGACAGGGCATATAAACTTGAGGTAAGACACTTTTCTCTTTAGGTTGCTCACAGCTGAGTATTAGGAATTTTGGCATGGTTTCCCCTTTCTCCCACATCTTCCTAAATGTTGTCATGGGATTGGAATATCATGTGTGTGCCCCAATTTTCCTAACTGTTTTGTCTGTGCTTTGGGCATTCGTGGATATAGGGACAGTGTTTTGCTCAATTAGCTGCATCCCTTCCCTTCCATTTCTTTGCCAGTTGCTGTGGTCTGGATTGGCCTTGTGAAAGTACCCACAAGTTTTACAGTGGCTGTTCTCAGCCTAGTTTTGTGTGTTTGCTTAGTTCCTTGAAACTGATCATCCACCTTAAAGGACAGAACATGGAGAAGTATTGCTGAGAATAACTATTCCGTGCACTTGTTATCTCCTACTACTTCATTTCATGTGGACCCAAGCCTGTTATCTCCTGTGGTGGTTTTCTCAGTAAGAGAAAACCAGACTGAGCACATCTCTTTGGTGAATAAATCATGAATGCCTGTGAGACCTGAGTGTAGCAAGTGCAGAAAGCACTGTGTCAGATGGGCTGGACCTGTGAAATGCAGGGCACTGTGAATTTCCACAGACACAGGAGGAATTTTAAAAGCATCAGCCAGACTGGGATCTGTTTTTCCTGAGCTTTCTGATACAGGGCATTATTGCACGACTGTGTACTCTTTCTGTTACTCATAACTACTTTTAACATTGCGTGGCTTTAATTATGTAAATGCTTTGCACTGGAGGTTGTTTGCCTCTGAGTTAGAGTGAGCTTTGCATGTTCTCAAACTCCAGGTGCTCCTGTAAAACAAGCAGCCAGTACTGAGTGCAGTTTTGTGTGGGGAAGACAGTGGAAAGGAAGGTTGATTGACTCATTTGTGTCTGTAATTGGAAGAGAAAGTGGTGGGGAAAGAATCAGAACTGATTTCACTGAATTTGTATTTTATTCACTGAATTTGTATTTTTCATTCTTTCTAAATGGTCCTCCTGAGTTTCTCAGATAGCTCTGGTGAGAATATAACTTAATTCTGTGTATGGAATGTGATACAAATGCATCAGATTTTGTTTCTGTTGAAGATATTTTTTTTTTTTAATTGGAAATTCATTGAAATTGTGAAACTTAAATGAGAAGAGGTAGTTGACTAAGTTAGCAGGTGGTGACTCTTGCTTAATAAGTGCCATTATGTGCTTTCTGGAGATGATTTAGCACACAGTGTTTCCCCAAACTCTCAGTTGCAACTGAAGGGACCAATGATAGCTCCTGAAACCTTAGGAAAAATGGAAATAGGAAGCTCCTGTAAATCATAGAATCATAGAATGGTTTAGGTTGGAAGAGACCTCAAAGCTCATCCAGTTCCAACCCCCCTGTGCCATAGGCAGGGACACCTCCCACTAGATCAGGTCACTCAAGACCTCATCCAGCCTGGCCTTGAACACCTCCAGGGAGGGAGCAGCCACAGCCTCCGTGGGCAACCTGTTCCAGTGTCTCACCACCCTCACTGTGAAGAACTTCCTCCTAGCATCCTGTTTAAATCTCCCCTCTGCCAGTAAAGCCCCAGAGAATACTGGTGGGCCCTCTGGACTAACCATATTTTTTAAAAATTGAATATTTTAAAAATAAATCCATATTATTAAAAATATTCCCGTGCTGGGGATGCTTTGTGCTGCTGTCTGATGTTGTCTGCATCCTTGCTAGGCTCTTCAGGGAAGAGGATGAGGATCTGCTGTGAAACCAACTTGGGCTGCCAGCTCCTTGCCTCTGTTCTGTGGCCAGAAGGAAAGCAATAGGATGGGAATGGCCTCGGTTGTCATTAGTGTGTCCTTGAAACTTGTTGACAGCATAATTTATAGTCCAGGTCGTTGAGCACAGTTATTAGCTTGCCAAGAGCTGTGAAAATGCACTCGCAGCACTTTTCCAGGTCTCCTGTGTGCTGTTCAGCCCTGAGGTTTCTTTTTGAAACAGTTACCTGGGTCCTCCAGTGCCACACAGGCTGTGATATTTCTGACAGCAAGAGAACAGCTGCAGTCTGAGATGGAAGACAGCAGACTTACAGCAAGTGGAAGGATTTGCCTTGTCTGATATGCTGAAAAGACTTTCTCAGTCCTAAGATTCGCAGCCACTTACTGGCACTTGAGATCATGAAAGCTCTTGCACAGAGAAGTGATTATATTGTAACACATTTTGGCTGTTGCCTTTTCAAGCTGTTTTGTGTATCTAAAGCAGGAGAATTAGATCTGTGCTGCTGTTTCTGCAAATAGCATGAGATTGACATGGAAAAACATCCCTAAGAAGACTAAGGACAAGTTTAGTAAATACTGTTCCCTGTCAAATGGAAATGCTGGACGAGATCCATCAACTTAGAGGTGTCTGAAGAGGTTACAGTAGTTGATAAAAGCAATGTTGCTTTCTGAGCATCTGCAGTGGATGTTTTCATAGAATCATAGAATGGTTTAGGTTGGAAGGGACCTCAAAGATCATCCAGTTCCAACTCCCTGCCATAGGCAGGGACACCTCCCACTAGAACAGGTTGCTCAGGGCCTCATCCAACCTGGTCCTGAACACCTCCAGGGAGGGAGCAGCCACAACCTCCCTGGGCAACCCTCACTGGAAACAGCTTCCTCCTAACATCCAGTTTCAATTTCCCTCTGCCACTTTAAACCCATTCCTCCTTATCCTGTCATTACCAGACCTTGTCCATGTCCCTCCCCAGCTCTCCTGTAGCCCCCTTCAGATCCTGCAAGGCCACTCCAAGGTCTCCTGGCAGCCTTCTCTTCTCCAGGCTGCAGAGCCCCAACTTTCTCAGCCTGTCCTCAGAGCAGAGCTGCTGAAGCCCTCTCAGCATCTTGGTGGCCTCCTCTGCACTGGTTCCAACACTTGCATGTGCTGCTTGTGCTGGGGGCTGCAGAGCTGCAGACAGTGCTGCAGGTGGGGTGTGAGGAGAGCAGAGCCAAGGGGCACAATCCCCTCCCTTGCCCTGCTGCCCACAGCTGCTCTTGCTGCAGCCCAGCACACAGTTGCTGTCTGGGCTGCACTCACACTGCAGCCTCATCTTCAGCTTTGCATCAACTGATTCCTTTATTTAATGTTCCCACAACTGACATTTAAGGAGCAGTTTTGTCTTTGAAATGACTAAATGAAAGTAAGCATTTTTTTAACTCTCACCAGCCTCAGGTCTCTTGAGTGTCCTGAATTTGTTATACCAATCCCCCTAGTATCCAGGAACCATTTTGATGACCCTGATTATTTCCCACCACCACCACCACCATTGTATGAAACCATTCAAATTCAAAATGGCAAATAACCTTGCATTAGATCATCCAGGCTGTCCATGTGCCAGTGCTGTTTGTTCCAGCCAGCATATGCTGTAGTGTGTTTTCTCCTGCCTTTTAATTATGTCAAACGTCAGGGCTTCCTTTGCTTCTCTGGAGAGTTGTTTTCTACTCTGAGAGAGTTTTGTTTTTTGTCTGCCAAGAAGGCTGTTGGATTTCCAACCTTAATCCACAATTTTGTAATTTCCTTCTCTTGCACCTGGTTATTCTCCCATGTACTGAGGCAAAATGTGAGTCAGATTCTGCTCTCTGGGGTAACATCACAAAATGTGCCTGCCCTGTTCCTGCTTGTGATCTGAGCTCTGTGCTAGTTACAGGCTGGATTTTGTGAGTGCTTTTGTCAGTGCCCTCCCAATTTAACTGACTCTGTCTCAGCTTTTTATTGTTAGGATAGTGCTTGAGCACACAGTTCAGACCCTTTGAACTACCTGCTGTATTTCCTTGACCCTGAAGAGGTGCAGTCCCGTACATCAAACAGACTAAAAAGAGGAGAAAAATATGTAAGTTGTAGCTAGAGAAATGTTTTCATGTCCCTCCAGCTTCCCACTGCTGCAGGGATTGGTTGCAGTCCTGTGTCTTTGGTATGGTCAGAACCCTCTTATCCCAGAAGCAAAGGCAGAACAAAACTCCCCTGCTCTTTTGTCAGGAGTAACCTGATTGCTCTTCTGTTCATTCTCCATCGCTTGAGAACCTTCATCATCACACCTTTGACTAGAGATTTTATTTTTTTTGTTGTTCTCTTCACATAAAATCCTTCCAGACTCTGCTGTTTCTCTGCTGAATTGTCTCTGGTTGCTGCATTTTTGGGGGGGGATCTTGCAGCACACACAGTTGTGTGCCTTTGTGCATCCCCAGCAGTGAAGCCTTAGCCAGCCCTGCTGCCATCCTGCCCCACACAAACATCTGATTGCAGCTACTTGCAGTCAAATCCAACAGAATTTCACTTGACTGGGCAACAGTGCTCCTGTTTTTAGGAATGCTTCCATTTCACGTGAGAAACAGCTTCTTGAGACTGTTAAGAATTTGGTTTCTTTGAGTAGTAATAAAAGCAACAGAAATATCAGATGACAGAAAAGTATCAACTATTTGGGTTTGCTTTCACTGAAGGGCAACAACAAATATTTACAGCTTTCTGCTTTTGTCCTCTTTCCCCAATATGTTCCAAGTAGGCTCCAAATGCCAATTTCGTAAATTATTTGCAAATGAAGAGGCATCTTTACATATAAACTTGCTTTAAACAGCAGCCAGGGGGGTTCTCATCCATACAATTAATGGCTGGAGGCTGCAGATGCCAGATAGGAAGTGCCACTTCCAAGGGAAGACTGATCTGAGGAAGAAGGTCCTCAGTACAAGGGTGGTGAGACTCTGAAGAGTCGCTTCAGCCTGGAGAAGAGAAGGCTTCCAGGAGACCTTGGAGTGGCCTTCCAGAATCTGAAGGGGGCTACAGGAGGGCTGGGGAGGGACTGTTGACAAGGTCTGGTAATGACAGGACAAGGAGGAATGGGTTTGACCTGGCAGAGGTGAGATTGAAACTGGATGTGAGGAGGAAGTTGTTTGCAGTGAGGGTGGTGAGACAGTGGCACAGGTTGCCCAGGGAGGTTGTGGAGCACAGAATCACAGCCTCAAGTTGTACCAGGGGAGGTCTAGGCTGGATGTTAGGAGGAAGTTGTTGCCAGAGAGAGTGATTGGCATTGGAATAGGCTGCCCAGGGAGGTGGTGGAGTTGCTGTCCCTGGAGGTGTTGAAGCGAAGCCTGGGTGGGGCACTTAGTGCCATGGTCTGGTTGATTGGCTAGGGCTGGGTGCTAGGTTGGACTGGATGAGCTTGGAGGTCTCTTCCAACCTGGCTGATTCTATGATTCTAAGATGGTTCTACACATGAGTTACCACCCAGCAGTGGGTAAGCACTGGCAGCTACCTCAGGGAGATTTGAGATGGTTAATCTGTAAGGAAGAGGCTTGGAACATGCTCCCTGAGGCCTTCCCAAGCAGTCGTGTTTCATTGAAGGTATGGAGAACCCTGGGGAGAAGCTTTTTTGCGGTCTGTTGCTTAATGAAGTGGCTTTCTGTAACTCCTAACCTCTACCTAGAGATGTGCATGGAGCTGTGTTTCAGCTGTCTGGCTGTGGTCAGTGCAGCTGAGCTGTTGCCCTTCTTCTCTCTGGCAGGCCATTTCCCGCTTGTGTGAAGATAAGTATAAGGACTTCAGGAAAGCTGCCAAGAAGCGCTCGGTCAGCGCTGACAACCTGACTGTGGTTAGGTGGTGCCCTGCTATTATCTCCTAACACAGGAGGCTGGAATATTCCTACAGATGTACTGTTTCATCCATCCATTTTTAATTTTTTTTTTNACCCACAAAACTTTTTGATTTTTATTTTTTTGTCGTTATTTTAAAATCTGTCGAGCTGCCTTTACAGTGCCTCCCCATTGTGTAGCACACGAGAGAAATACCTGCTGGAAGGAGACGTGGAGGAACCCCTGTTTGGCAGAGAAGATGGGCAACGAGTGGTTGTTCTTTGGGTTTTTTTTTTCTCACTTTGGCTAACAGCTTTACCCTTTTTACGAGGAAACAGCAAAACAGGTGCTTGGAAGAAGAAACAAGCAAGCAAAATGGAGCAGAGCAGAAAAATACTTAACAACTGTGCCATTTTCTAATGTGCTGCACTGGTGAAGAGAAATGGCAGCATGAAAACAAACTGTGTGGTCAGATGACTGTGCACTAGAGGAATGAAGTTGGGAGAGTCCATCTTAAAGGTTTCTCTTAAGGTCTTTTTTTATTATTATTATTATTTGTTGTTGTTGTTTGTTTTTTTTAACGTTCCTTATTGCTGCTTCCCAGGATAAATTCTTCCCCTTGCACCGCAGCAAATACAAAGTCTGTATTTACCAGTAGCACAAGCCCCTGAATAAACAGCGTTGGGTTTTTTCACTGCACTTTTCTCTGTAACCTGTCCTACTAGCATTATTCTCCATCATTATTATGCCTATGTTCTGTTTCTTGTATGCCTTTTTTTACTGTATTGCAAAAAGAGAGAACTTGACCATAGTGCTGAACCAAAAGTGTGTGCAGAGATCAGAAGACCTTGATGATTTCATGATGTCCTTTATTTATGGTATACTTGGGTGCGTGTGCCTTCTGGAGTTCTTGGAATCATTTATTTTTTCCTTACTAGAAAGAGACGGTTTAATTAAAGTATTCAGATGATGATGATGATGATGATGATGATGATGATGATAAGACTTGGGCCAAATCTCTGAAATTTTGCAGCAGATCTGAAGATCCTTTTTGCAGATTTTCATAGCGTTAGAAGTTTAGCAGAATTCATTTTGACAGAGGTTTTTTTGGGTATTGTTTTGGTTTCTTTTGTTTTGTTTTTTTTTTTTCCCCTGACTAGTTCATTCCTTCACCTCCAAGTCCATCGTTGCAAGCAATATCCCCCATTTTTATATGTTTACGTAAAGCAGAAGTGAGTCTGTTTGTATAAAATAATAATAATAAAAAAGAATTTAAAAAAAGATTAGTTCCAGTAAGAAGGCCTGTAGAAAATCTGAACGAGGTATTTGTCGCAAGCAGATTTGATATGGAAGCTAAAATACAGCCCCTGGTGTTGTTCAGCTTAGGTGAAATATAGAATACTTTTCATATACAACACTTTTCATTTGATAGAAATGAAAAGTAACCCAACTGTGAACATGATTTGCAGCTCTGATTATTCAGCTCTTCTGTTGTCACCAGTTCCCTCTTACTGTGGCTGTCTCCCCCTCGGGATTCGTGGGAGCCTTCTGTAGAAGATACCTTCTCAGTAGAAGCCTCTTTGCTTTGTAATACCCCAATGTGACTTTACTTCCCCCCCCACCCCATTTTTCTGCACAGTCTAGAGAGACACAGCTGCAAACTCTCAGTTCCCTGGAATCCTTTCTTTGTGACTATCACTGAAGTGAATGGCAACAGAGGTCCCTGATTTATGCACTACTGTGGTGGACCGTAAAGATTCCATATTTGTTTTATTAAGCCCTATGGGCTTGTAGCAAACCTTCGGGGCCCAGAGATGCACACTTGACTTCCAGTGCAATGCTAACCAGATGCCTGGGGATGGAGAGGCAATGACAGGATTGAAATTGTGATGCCAAACAGTTTCCTGCTAACTTTCTGTTGTTGGTTTGTGTAGTCTGAGACACGGAGGCTTTATCCATAAATTCTCCTGATGTCCTTTGGGCCTTTAAAATATTCTGATTCTCATCACTTCTCATTGTGCCAACGCATCAGAACTGTGAGTATCCAAGACGGTTTCCCCCTTAAACATGGAACGTGAGGAAAGTGTTTATAGGAACAGCACAAATGCAAATCACAGCATTTGGAACCTCTTTGCAGATAGTGTCAAAGGGACCACGTTCAGAGCATTTGGAATTCACAGACGTCGACTTAGGCTTTTAAAAATGGGTAAAGTATTTTGATTTACCACCACTTTGCTGAACTGTTTTCCACTGAACTTGATATCAGGAATATTGCTTTTATCCATTTCTGGGCGACAAGAGATACGAACTTTGGATTCTGTAAAGATCTCGATGCATCTGCTATAATTTTTTTTTTTTTTTTTGGTGAAGTTTATTAAACTACTTTAAAGATTGTATAGTCTATTTATTGTATGTATGTACATACAGTCTGATATTTTAAAAAAAAAAACAGTGGATTCCGTAAAACCTGGCTCGGTCTTGTTTAGACTATTGAATATCGTTTTAGCCTTGTGCACTGGACTCTACCTCTGTATAGGAGAATTTTCCAGATTCTTAATTAGTACTGATTCTGTGATTAACTTGGTTATGTTTCTTGCACTAAGAATTAAAAAAAAA
>VWZI01021156.1:2398485-2425564 GCA_013396835.1 Psilopogon haemacephalus | reverse complement strand
AATTTAAAAAAAAAAAAAAAAAAATCTGCTGTTAAGTGTGGATTTTTTTTTTTCCCCTTTAGTTCAAGTTTTTGCCGTATGAATCCTCTACAGAGGATGTTTCCTTTCCTCACGGTTATAAGAATAATTCTTTGCCTCTGTTTCCTTCCTTTTGATTTGTTGCCAAAAATTACGGCCACCTGTCAGTAAATCTTCACTGAGTGTCTTTTGTTTGCGAGGTATTCCATACCACATGATTAAAAATGAATTATTCTTTGGGATTACGATGTGTTTAGTGCAGTTCTGTTTGGTTTTTTTTTTTCAAGCACTGGAAAATGCCATTGCAAGGTTAAGAGAACCACTCGGGTGTGAGAAGGGGAGGAGGACCAAACGCTGCTTTTATAAATAAGAGCACAGACAAGTTGTGGTTTGCCTTTCAGAACCTGCTGTAAATGTTTTCTGGATGAAGGTTTTCCTTACTGCTGTGGTCACCAGCTCAGAAACGAAAAAGGTGTAGGAGCTGTAATAAACCTGTCCCTTCAAGCATCATTGTCTTAAAGAATTATTTCTGTACAAGGACGATGAAGGGCCCAGAACGTCTGTCTGACGAGGAAGAGGCTGCGACACCTGGGGCTGTGTAGTCTGGAGAAGAGAAGGTTGAGAGGAGATCTTACTAATGTGTGTAAATATCTGAAGGGTGAGTGTCAAGAAGAAGGGACCAGGCTCTGTTCAGTGGTGTTCTGTGACAGGACAAGGCACAGTGGATGCAAACTACAACACAGGAAGTTCCACCTCAGCGTGAAGAAAAACTTCATTACTGGAAGGGTCCCAGAGCACTGGCACAGGCTGCCCAGAGAGGTTGTGGAGTCTCCTTCTCTGGAGACTTTCAAGACCTGTCTGGATTCATTCCTTTGTGATCTGCTTTTAGTGATGCTGCTCTGGCAGAGAATTTGGACTTGATGATCTTCAGAGGTCCTTTCCAGTCTCTCTGATTCTGTGTGTTTGAGCCAGTGGCTCGCTCATTTGGTCATTTATGCATTAGTAATTGGCTGTCTCATTAGAGATTTTATCCATGCATCCCCTCTGCAGACAGAGAGGTTTCCTCAGCTCCTTTCCATCTGCAGACTTGTTTCGATATCATTTGCTCTTTGTATTTAATTTTTTGTCAGTGATATGTTATTCTCACAGACACTGTTCCTTGGAGCTGTGCATGCTGGAGGCACCTGAGAAAAGTGCACAAAGAAGAAGAAAAAACCAAATCACTTTTCCCACCTTCCATGCACTCTTACCAGTCTTTCAAATGAGACATATTTTCTGTTGCTAAAACCATTAAATCCTGTCCTGTAGCAGGTAATGATGTCCTTTCCAGGAATTGGTGTGGGGTTTTTGGTTTGTTTGGGTTTTGGGGTTTTTTGTTTGGTTGGTTGTTTAGGGTTTTTTTGGGGGAGGGGTAGGGAGATCAGTATATATGGGTTAATCTCCCTTGACTTATTTAACTTAGTTTATCACATGAACTAAAAACATGAAGAACTGTTGATGTTCATGAAGTCTTAGCTCAGACTTTTGGGGTTTTTTCAACACCTCTTTCTCCACTTCCTAGCTTTCCTAATGCCAGAAACTTTAGAACCAACCTAAAAATGTCGAAGTAGCCAAAACCTCATAGGGAAAGGTGATGGTGCCTCAGCGGCAGATACCAAAGTGACTTCTGGTCATGTTGGCTATTTATAAAAATAGCAATATATGAGACGGGATAGAGGAGCTGAAAGGAAAAAAAACCCAACCAAACAAACCCAAACCCCAAAGCCATTATCAGATGAAGCAACAAATTATGTAGGTGGGTAACAGACTGCATTTTCCAATGGCACGTTTGAGCTCCCAGCTGAAGTGCTTTGCACATCCACTGCAGACTCATATTGCTCTCTGCTTCTGGGGTCTTCATAAGGACTTCACTCAACCTAGTTTTTAGCAGTTTCCTCACTTCTTTTTCAAAAGCACTTCTGAAATCAGAATTTTTTTGTATTTTTTTTTTTAAACTTGAGTTAACAGCTGTAGAAAACAACTTGCCTACATCTGCAGTGGAGTGCCCACTTGGTGTCTCTGGCAGGATCTGAGAAAACAACTCAACCACGAACATGACCTAGATGTATACAGAAATGTTAGTGTCTACAGCCACAGTGGGGTGAGTGTTTTGCTGCTGTTTCTGGGTTTTCAGTTGAACTACTCCTTAAGGAAACCACAGAACTGAGGAGAGTTTGAGTTGCATAAGCTGTACCTGGAGGTGGTGACAGAGCATACATCTGCCTACCACTGGTAAGAGAAAACCCTTTAAAAAAGGAAAAGTTGTTGAGCATAAAAGAAGCCAAAAGAGATAGCAAACATACTGGTGGTGCTGGAAATTATTGTTTCCTAGTGTGTATGAACCTGCTCTTCTGGATCCTCGTAGGTGAACCCACAGAAAGTGCTTAGGGAGTCCCAGAACTGTCACTTGAAAATAGCTGAATGTGTTGGCAAAAAAACCTAGGGCATGAGGCTGCTTATCTAGTCTGAGCTGGCTCAGGAGGCTCTCTCCAGGAAAGGAAGAAGCAGGTCGGCAGACTGAAGCAAGGTAGATGACAGAGCAGTGTAGAGAGTGCATTTCACAGAAACACAGCAACATGCAGGTTGGCAAAGCCCCTCAGGATCACCAAGTCCAACCTAGAACACTACTCTGCAAGATTCACCTTAAACCATATCCCCAAGCACCACATCCAAGCCACCCTTAAACACAGCCAGGGTCAGTGACTCCACCACCTCCCTGGGCAGCTCATTCTTGTGTTCCTTGTGATGGAATTATGGAATCTAATGTGGAAAATAAAAAACCGGGGGAGGGTGGTTCCATACCTTTTACACCTTGTGTAATGTGTTTCAGGATTAGTGGTGGAGACTCAGCAGTTACAGCTGGAGATACTCTTAGGTGGTGGTATGATATGCAAACTTCTTGGTTTGGTGACAGGTGACAACACAGAGAATCACTGAATGTTAAGGGTTGGAAGGGACCCTGAAACATCATAGAGTCCTCATCAACCAAGGTAAACTCCTCCTTTATCCTGACTTGGTCTACTCCCATGGGAGTTACCCAGAATCTCCATAAAGAATTTGTAAAGCTCACTCAGGGAGGCACTGGACAGAATTTTCTATGAAGATGTCAATGTTCTCTATAGGTGGAGGACAGCAAATAACCACGAGTGGTGTTTGGGAAGTGCCATTTCACAATGTGCTTACATCATTTACTCCATCTTCTTACGTAATGAACTTTCAGATCTTTTTTTCCTTGCCATCTCTGACAGACTGAGGTGCTGTGCTGACTCCTGCAGGAAAACTTTGAAGCTAGAAAATGTTTGAGCTAGCACTGCTGTCCACTTTGAATTCCCCAGCAGTGAAGCACCTCCTCAAAAGGCAGATGAAGACTTAACACTTGTGACATGAGTGCTTTAGTAACCAAGCATTGTAGTAAGACACCTCCTTCACTTAGGAGATGCTGCAGCACTCTTGTCTGGAGCTAATTCTTCTCTTGTGTGTAGGTTTTTTTTTTGCTTCACTGCCTCTGGGGTTTTATGCCCCTTTATTTTAGACATGAGTACAAATTATTCTCCATGGAAACAACATCTTGGGAACTGGGAGCTGTGATACACTCCCTGCCTTTTCTTTCAGTACAGATCGTCCTGTAACCACGGACTTCTCTTTCCTGTATTTAAAGCATACGAAGCATTCTTTTGTGGAGGAAAAAAAAAAAAAAGGCAAAAAATAATGGGGATAGATATGCTAGAAGGGCTGTGAGGCATCATTATCTGTGCATAGTTTGAAAATAAAACAGGAAATAAAGGCAGAAATTTATATTTGTGTCTCTTGTGATAAGTAGTGTGAGGCAAGGAGCTTGGGGGGATAATTGCCTCCCTTCAGTGGGACAGGCTGTAATACAGGTTGTATTACCATGGATCCTGGGAGGAGGAAGACCAAGTCGTAGTGAGCAAAATGGGACAGAAACAACACATAAAATACACCAAATAATCTGTTGTGCATTAGAATTGCAGGACTAGCTTGGGGTTGATACACAACCCAGCAGCGCTTGGAAAGCTGTGGTGGTGCTTACATAATTGCATCCTGTTCCCTTTGTGGTCTTAACATAAAAGTTCATCCCAAAGCTTAGGACGTTCTAGGAAGTACTAGGGTCAGATCAAGGATGTTTGAAGGTAAGCTTCACCAGAAAGCAAAGCAACCCGAAACAGTCTAAGAGCTCCTGTTAAAAGCTGCTGAGTGTGATTTTGTAGTGCTGTGGGGCTTCACCAGTGTGAACACTGCGTGAAGAGAGGGGTGAAGTGAGCCTCCTGCTTGTAACACCTCCCAGTAGACATCAGTGAAGTCACAGGCTGGGAGAGGGAGAATTGCTGTCACCCCTCACACTTTCCACCTCCCAACCTCCCCACCCAACCCCAAGTCTATTGTTGTAGGTGCAATAATTCTGCGTTAGCCCTAGCAGAGTGGTGACCAGAGATGGACAATGAAGCTTCCCACTTCTTGATGTGGTTGCTCTGCAAAAAAAGTGAAAATATTTGGTCTAACAGTTGTGTAGAGGGAGATGTTAGGTTGCAGTTGCACTTGATGATCTTTGCCAACCAGGCCATTCTATGATTCTATTTTAAATACCCAAATCACTACCAGCATTAGACACTTATTTGTGACTGCCAACAAGTATGTTCCTTAGATTCTACTGTAGCTAAGAGTCCAGAACTTGAGTTTGTACTTCAGTGGTGCTTTATAGGGCACCAATTCTAAGTCTGTTCTCTAAAGCTAGAGGGATGATTTGTGTAACCTAGGAAAATCATTGGGTAAACCTTGATACTTTTAAGCATTGTCAGGTAAAGTGATCTTCCAGATCTGCTTGGGTTTGAGGCTTTGGATCAGTGATTTCCTCAGCTGGCCAGAAATAAATGTCACAAAGCATAAAGCAGCAGTGTTGACTTCTTCTAGTGAAATGGTGGCTGTGTCACCCTGACACTGAGCTCCAGTGAACAAAGGACTGGCCTGATTCTCCTGCTTCTCTGTTTAGTAATCAATCACCTTCTGAATCTCAGTGAAAGCATCTTCACTGTTCCTGACCTTGAGACATCTAGACCATGAAATCATTGCTGTTCTGTGCTGCCCTCTCGTTCCAGCACATCAGAGAGACCTTTTCTGTTCTGCTCTGTTTGCTGGCATGTGGCAGGACGAATTGTTCTGCTCCATAAAGCATGCAGGTTGCTGGCATTAGCTAGACCTGTGTGCTTGGGTACCTGATGCCCAGCTGGGACATTTGCTCTTTACATTTTTCTTTTAAAAAGCCTTCTTCTAAACAAGACACCAGGGCAAGAAATCAGTTGTGGAATTTCTCTGAAATCCATACGTTGTAAACAGGTTTCAGCTTCTATTGCAAAGAGTTATCACCTTCTATTTATTTTTTTTTTCCATTTCAGGGTCACTGTTTATTTTTAATACTATTTCAAACTTGAGCTGATTTTTTTCCTTGGCAATTTCAATATGCAAACGTTTATTTTTGGCATTAATTGCATTAGGTAAGGAATTTCTGTGGCAGTTGCTAATAGTAAAAGCAATTATTTTAAATGTCACTTGAACCTGTTGTTTGCCCACCCTCCTTCCCCCGAGGAATGCGTTTGTCTGGATTCTTTGACTTACTAAGAATAGGTAAATCCCATGATATAAGACTGCAGAGTTTGGCACTTTGCCCTTCACATTGTAACACGAACAATGAACTTTTTGCAAATTATAGAATAAATTGGAAGCTTCAGAGGGTTGGGAGGATGTGGAACAGAGGAGAACTGGGGCTGATTTCTTCAGCAGACTCTGGCGTGCCCATCATAAGGACACTAAGCTGTTGGTGGGAGTCCAGAGGAGGCCACAAAGCTAGTCCAAGGGCTGGAGCACCTCTGTTGTGAGGACAGACTGAGGGAGCTGAGGTTGTTCAGCTTAGAGAAGGCTCTTGGGGGGACCCAAGAGCTGCCCTCCTATACCTGAAGGGATCCTATGGGAAGGCTAGAGAAAAAAAAGAAAACAGCATTTCTCTTTTCAGGTGCCCTCTTTCACGGCTGTGTTAGTTTAGCCTTTTCCCCATGGTGCTCAGTTCTTGGTTTGAATGACCTCGTAGCCACAATTCATCTTTGCCTAGTGAATGAAAAGGCAGTGTCAGTGTTCCATAGCAGACCACAGCATAGGTTTTGTTTCTTAAAACAATCAGCCACCGAATACAAGAAGGTGTAAAGAACTCTTACTTTAATTCTGCAGTGGCTGCCTGTATGTTAAACCTAAGATGACAGATTTATTTACTGGCACCCAGAGCCAGCACAATAACCCCTTTTGTTGTGCCTGCTACAAACAGGGATTTATTTGCTCTCCCCAAACCTAGCAGTGCTCATACTGAGAAGTGATAGCATGGAAGCACTAAATTTAAAGCACAGCCAGCCAAAGATATTCTTGCTATCCTCTCCTCATTTTGAAATCCATGTCCCAGTTACTTAAGAGATGATCCTAGCCCTCCATGCTCTTTGCCTGTCTGACCATTGCTGGGTTTGGACCCACCTGGGCGAAGAGTTCAGCCTGTCAGTAGTGTTAGGTGCTGGGCGCTGGTGAAAGGTGCAAACTCCATCACCATAAAGCTTCATTGTAAAATGCAGGATCCTAAAACTTTGCAGACCCTCAGGTTTGCATTTGCACTGTGCAGGGCAGATTGCAGTGATCATGTCACATGCTTGTGTAGCTACCTACTGCAGTGGGACTTAGGCATGTACCAGTAATGTGCCTTTGAAAATCCCATGGACTCACTTTCTATTTTTACTACTTAGTAAAATTAAATGCTTTGGAAGAAATCAGCCCTGGGCTGTTGAATGAGAATATACTTCCCATTGCTTAATTTCCCCTCAGACCAGTCCTGAAATGTTTCAAGTTCTCAGCTGAATAGCTGAAGCAGGCTGAAGGAAAACTGTTGGGGTTTTTTTTTCCCCCCATTTGTTGTCCTCTTGGAAGCAAGTTCCTTTTAGGAAGAGGACCCTTCTGAACCTCCAATCATTTGTTGGATGCAAAATCTAAATCCTTCAGAACCTGCAGTAAAACACAGGGGTTTCTTAGATTGACTGAGTTAGCAGAGGGAGAGGGAGACAAGATGTATGTCGAGGCACTGTGGGCACCAGGCTTAAGTGCAGGATGAGAGAGCTGGTGTGGAAGTCACCAAGTTGGAGTGCAGTCAATACAAGCAGTGATACTGAGCTGAGCCCCACTGCTCTGGGTGTTCTTCAGAACTGTTTCACTGCATGGGCAGTTATATGTATTTGAGCACAGGCATATGCAGCACCTTCCTGGGAGCACAAGGAAGGCAAAATAGGGAGGAGGGACAAGTTCTTGGGATGTTTCCTAAAAGACCTTTTGCAGAATGCTACTTCTGGGGACCAGGTTGCTTAAGACTGAGCAGTGGGGCGTAGGAACACATTGCTGAAGCTCTCCATTGAATAATTCATGATGGAAAGTGTTCAGCACCCCTGCAGCAGTGTGTGTAGGCTCCCTAGCACTAATTATGGAGTTATTTTATATGTGGTTTTTTTAAATGGAGTTATAGACTTATTTTTTATGGAGTTATGTTTTCAGTCTGGAGAAGACTGAGAGGAGATTCAGTCAATGTTTATAAATCTCTGAGGGCTGGGGGCCAGGAATGGGGGACAGGCTCTGCTCACTGCTCCCTGGGATAGGCCAAGGAGCAATGGATGGAAGCTGCAGCACAGGAGGTTGCAGCTCAACACAAGGGGAAACTTCTTGACTGGAAGAGTCCCAGAGCACTGGCACAGGCTGCCCAGAGAGGTTGTGGAGTCTTTCAAGGTCTGTCTGGATGTGTTGCTGTATGACCTGAGCTGGATTGGAAGGTCCTGTTGTGGCAGGGGGATTGGACCAAACTCTGGAGCTCAAAGCTGGACTGATGGCAGAGACTTGCAGAGCAGGTCTATGGTCTGTGGTTTTGTCCTTCTGCACACATGTTGGTGCTTCAAAGGCAGTTTTTGGCCCTGCTAGCCATGCCCTAATATTGGCTATGTTTATGCTTCCTGACTTTCTTTTGCCAAGCTGCTTCAGATTGTGGTCAAAGGAGACCTCAAAGTGCAATAAAGCAAAGTTGGCTGTGAGGTGTTGTGGATTGCCAAGCATTCGGAGTCTCTTCCAGGTTGAACCTGGGAAGTGGTCACCCCACCAAAAGGGAAGCATTGGGCTGAATTAGGAGCTGTCTGGAAAAAGCTAAAATTGAAAAGCCAAAGCTGTCTGGAAAAGCTGAAATGGGCTTTAGGCTTTCTGACATGAATCTAGCCCCAGGTTAGGCTTCGTGGTCAGTCTGAAGGGTGATTTCTTTTGCTTTCTAAGCAAATGACTCCTACCTCAGCACATCCATGCTGGGGGATTAGGTGTCGCCTGGTATAGTTCTGCAGACAACAGTTTAGGGGCTTAAATCCCTAGCTGCTATCTTTTCACAAGTGGGAGAGGTCTCACAGCAGCAGAGAGCATTTCAGCTGGCAGTATTGACAGGGACAATTTATAGTCTATTGTGTGGATGCAGCTGCTGAGCCTGCCACCATCTTGGCATTCCTGATGCTATTTTTGACAAAGGATGTTTAACCAGGAATACCTTCATATCTCACCATAATTTATGTCTTGGCCATTTGCATCTCTTCTCTCTTCCCTTCCTTCAGCTTCCTCTCCTTCCCAAACTTCTCCTCCTACACACACATCTCTGTAAAGAGGAAAAAAAAAAGAAGTGGGGAAATTAAGCTAAAATTGTCATCACACACCAGAAATAAAACTGGGTAGCAGAAGAAATGGTTGGTTGGCAAATATTTACATAAATCAGTCCTGAAACCAGGGAAACTCCTGTATTTACTACAGCAGTTCAGAATCTCTCCATGCAGTTATTGGGTAAAGTGTTTGCTCCCCGAGGCACAGGGTGCTGTGCTGTGCTGAAGTACATGAGCAGGGTTGCAGTGAAAACCTTGTGCCTGGACTGCTGGCAGATGTTAGGCTCACAGGATGGCAGGGGTTGGATTGGACCCAAAGAGATCAGAGTCCAACCCCCCTGCCACAGCAGGAGCAGACAATCTAGCTCAGGGCACACAGCAACACATCCACACAGGCCTGGAAAGGCTCCAGAGAAGGAGACTCCACAACCTCTCTGGGCAGCCTGTGCCAGTGCTCTGGGACCCTTCCAGTCAAGAAGTTGCCTCCTTGTGTTGAGCTGCAACCTCCTGTGCTGCAGCTTCCATCTATTGCTCCTTGTCCTATCCCAGGGAGCAGTGAGCAGAGCCTGTCCCCCCTCTTCCTGACCCCCAGCCCTCAGAGATTTCGAAACGTTTATGAGATCCCAGTCTCTCAGTCTTGTCTTCTCCAGACTAAGCAGCCCCAGGTCCCTCAGCCTCTCCTCCCCAGGCAGTGCTGCAGTCCCCTCAGCATCCTCCTAGCCCTCTGCTGGATTCTCTCCAGCAGATCCCAGTCCCTCTGAAACTGGGGAGTCTGAAACTGAAGGCAATACTCAAGATGAGGTCTCAGCAGAGCAGAGTACAGGGGGAGGAGAACCTCCCTTGATCTGCTGGACACACTCTTCCTAATACTCCCCAAGATCCCCTTGGCCCTCCTGTCCACAAGGACACATTGCTGTGCCACGGACAAGTTGTTATCCACCAGGGCACCAGGGTGTCAGGACATCACTGTTCTCTCTTGCTGTGTCACACACAGACTCCTTTTCCATCTGTTTTTATTGTGAAACTCTCTCCCGACAATAAGTGTCATTATGCTTGTCCCTGTTGCAGAGTACCATGCCCCAGGTAGTTTAAGAATGGGTGGAAGATGCTAGTGGATTCTTTTCCCTAAGGGAATTTGGTACAGTAAGAGTGAGAGAAGAGAAGCTGAGATTCTTGTTTCCACCCATGTGTTTTTTTTTTCCTTGGGGTGCAGTGCAGTCACACAGTGTCAAGGGCACACTGTGCAATGGCACCTAGCAGCCAAGGAGCACTCAGCCTTGGGGTGTCCTGCTCCAAGGAGACAGCTCACTCCATCACTGCTGCAGTGCCTTGCTGGGGCTTCAGAGTGCTGGGCAATCAGCCTCGGGATCTTCTGAGTGACATCCAGAGGACCAAGCAGCCCAGGCAGAAAGAACTGACATAAATTAAAAGTAAGTGACTTGTGGCATCTTAGAAACCAGTCCCTGCCCTGGGGTTTGTTGTTGTTTTTAATGCTTCCCCTGGTTTTCATCGTGCCTGCAGGGAGGCTCAGCCTGCTGGCTGGCTCAGCACACAGGAGAAGTTACGGTGTGGCTGTGACTGACAGGGCCATGATGTCCTGTCAGGGAGGCTGTGCTTTAGAAATAAAATTGCTTTGGGAAATTGCATTGAAATAGCTTCCAGTGAGCTAAGCTGGAGGTGCCTTTCAAACACAGGGATGCTTGCCCTTCCTTCTGTTATCCCTCTGCTGTTCTCATGGGGAGACAGAGGGGTGCCTGATATTTTCTGGTCTGTCCTTTCCTGCTTGTCTTTCACCACCGAAATATCTCAGCAATGCCAGGAGGCTGGTATGTCCCAGGAGGGTAAGAATAGTCTACAATGGCAGAGATGCCTCCTGTCCTTGTTTGTCTGCTTGCAGTTTTTCTGGACAGAGGATCCACACAAGAGGTAAGAGCAGCTGGATCAGAGAAGCTAGAGTGTGTGCAAGAGCAGCTCTGAAAGCCTTAGGAAGGTTTGCTCCGACACCCAAAACTAACAGTCCTGTGCACATCACCAAAAGAATGTGTTGGTGTGCCTGGGGTTCTCAACCCTCCTGATGAATTAATTTATTTATTCTGTAATGATTGATTCCCTGTCTAGGTCTGATCTCCCCTGGCAAAGCCAAGGTTGTTAGGACTGCAGGAGCTGGCTCAGACATGGAGCACTGGGACTCGCTGGGACTTCTGATTGTCACACTCAACTATAATGTGACTGTTGTAGGTAAGTGCTTTAAAAGAGCTCTTTTCCACTTCCTAAAGCCACCCACGTGTCTTACTGATAGCTGATGAATTTCTAGCTGTGCCTCAGTGATCCTTACACTGAGAACCTGTTATTTAGTCCACAGGATCACAGGATTTTAGGGGCTAAAAGGGACCCCTGGAGATCTTCAGGTCCATACCATGGTATGAGTGGTTAATGTGCTTAATTTCTTGTTAAGCAGATCCTTACTCCCTCTCTGAGAGATATTTTCTATACTTTATGTAAAAAGTTCTGGCAGGGTTTTAACATTTGGCTCTTGTTGGTGTTTAGGCTTCCAGCTAGTTCCAGTGGCTGCTGTAGGCACTGTGATTGAAACACATCTTATTAATACTGTCTGAGTGTGCAGTGAAATGTATGCAATAGATTACTGATGAAAAAAAAAAAGTGGAAAGAAGTAAAAAACCAAACCCAAGCCCCACCTCTCTTTTACCCTCCAGGTAGAAGTTTGTGGTTTATTACTGTTGCGGTTAATGACCATTGATTTTCATTCTTTGGTTTTATAACTAATGTGCACATGCATTTTCAGTATCGTAAGGGGCACTACAAGAAGCTGGGGAGGGATTTTTTATGATGTCAGGGAGTGATAGGACTGAGGAGAACGGAACAAAGCTGCAAATGGGGACTGCATGCTAGGAAGAAGTTCTTCAGCATGAGGGTAGTGAGAACCTGGAAGGGGTTGCCCAGGGAGGTGGTGGAAGCCTCATCCCTGGAGGTGTTTAAGGCCAGGCTGGATGAGGCTGTGGCCAGCCTGATCTAGTGTGAGGCTAGGAGTGGTTGGAACTGGGTGATCCTTGTGTTCCCTTCCAACTCTGACTGATTCTATGATTCTAAAGCTAAAATGTAGCTGTTTCTCCTTTTCCTTCTCCTCAGCTAACAATCAGCTCAGTGCTTCTTTTCTTTTCCCTATCCTTTTTGGCTGTTGCTATTTCATAGGCTACTTTGAGCAAAGTCTGAGCCAGAGAAAAACTTTCAAGGGCCTTTCCAAGACCCTTTGTCTCCAGCTGTGGGTGGTTGCTGTAGTTTGTGCTGTGCATTGCAGGGAGTACCCAGCTAAGCTGCAAGGGAGTCAGTGAACGGCTTATTCTAGTCTGGTTAATCAAGACTGAGTCACTAGGGAGGGTGTTACACACAGGGGTTATGCTACAGTTTATGTCACACTAAACTGCTTCTTAAGGAGCCATTGGTTTTTCTTAATCAGCACTCCCTACTGTACATGGTCTAATGAAGAACTGCTAGTGAATAGCATATGGCATTCTGTGCTGGGAGGCTTGGCTGGTACAGCTGCAGGCTGTGCTGCCATCCAGTCAGACCTGGACAGACTGAGAGCTGGGCACAGAGGAACCAAATGAGGTTCAACAAGGGCAAGTGCAGAGTCCTGCACCTGGAGAGGAATAATGAACTGCAACAGCACAGGTTAGGAGGTTGCTCTGATGATGTCCCTCGTATCTCAGCCTTTCTCCAAGCTAAAGAGCAGCTTTGAAGAGGGGAGGCTGGTTAAATGTCTGATGTATAGAGATATCATCACTGCCTTCCTTCCCTTGTCAGTGCTCTGATTGTCTTCCCGTTGTTCTCCTCTAGGGAAGGTGTGGCTGCTGCTAACGGTGCTGCTGCGGCTGGCAGTGGTGGTGCTGGCAGGCTACCCACTCTACCAGGACGAGCAGGAGCGCTTTGTCTGCAACACCCTGCAACCAGGCTGCTCCAACGTGTGCTATGACTTGTTCTCTCCCGTGTCTCACTTTAGGTTCTGGCTGGTTCAGACTGTGTCTGTCCTGCTGCCTTCTGCTGCGTTCAGTGTTTATGTTTTGCACAAGGCAGCGATGCACATAGTGAGAATGCACTGCCTGGCGCAGGGGTGCCAGCACAGTAAGGGTTTGTCAAGCCCTGAAGAGCTCTGTGCAAGTGCTGTGGCCAAGAGATCAGACTGTGGTGCTCACAACCTAAGTGTACTTAGTTTTTCTGGAGCATATACCCTGCATCTCTGTTTTAGGACACTGCTTGAAGCTGCCTTTGCAGCTGCACAGTATTTCCTTTTTGGGTTTCTTGTTCCCGAGCGCTTTTCCTGCTACCATTCCCCTTGTACCAGCACCATTGACTGTTACATTTCTCGGCCCACTGAGAAGTCCATCATGATGGTTTTCATCTGGGGGGTCAGTGGCCTGTCCTTGCTGCTTAGCCTTGTTGATCTTGTCTGTGCTCTCCGGAGAACGACAGCAAGAAAGCAGAAGACCAAGCTGCTGGCAGACCTCCAGGTAGGGGAAGAGTGCGTTTTAAATCTTCCTCCAGTACAGCAGGGAAGCTCTTCACCTCAAAATCCAGACTGTCCAGTACCAAATAGCAGCCAGACCAGCCATGGCTCCTGCTCACTTCTCTCTGGAGAGGAAGAAGAGCCCATCCTTCATCCTGAAGAGGTGTCTCAGCAAACTCCCATAAGTAACCTTAACAGCAACAAGCCCTCCATATCAGCAGGATCCTGTGTATCAGAGGATCCTGCTGTTCAGCAGGACAGCACTGAAGAGCCCTTGTGTGCTGGTGGCCACCAAGTGATGACATGCAGGCAAGTGAGAGCCAGATTTCAGCAAGACTCAGCCCTGACTTTGAGACCTCAGATCAAGTCTCACCTTGGAGTTTCTTCCTCTGCAGTTCAGAGCAAGCTCTTGGGATATTACCCTTCGGCTGAACTGAATAACCCTGATGCACAATCAAATTACAGCAGTACTAGTTGCTTGAGGTCAAAAAAGTCAGAATGGGTGTAGAGACCTGAATAAACACTACCCTGTGATCCTGGCAGGACAAATGGTTGCATCACTGAGGTGGTTTCAGGTAGTTTCAGCTGGATGTCTTGGCTGTAGCTACGCTGCAGAGACACTCTCATATGCTGTGCTCCTCTGCCGGTGAGGAAGCAAAAGCCTCAGATAAGAGCTTGAAGGATATTGTGCTAAGGGAGCTGTTGTTTGGAAAATGTAACATCTTCATGTTTTTCTGAGTGCAAGTGACTTAAACAAGCTGTAAACTGGTGCTGATGTGACTGACCTGGTTTTCCAGGAGTATGTGTGAACATTGGTTTGCCCTAGCCTAGTTTTGTTGTAAAAGAATGAGCTTAGGAACGTTGTGACTTTGAAGCACAGTTGTACCTTGTCTCCTGCTAGAAGGTTAATTTGTCTCCTCATACTAAATTCTCAAAGCTCGCTCAAAGAAAGAATATTCAAGCAAGAAGAGTAGACAGTGACTAAAATAGATTCATAGAATCATAGAATGGGTTAGATTGGAAGGGACCTCAAAGCTCAGACAGTTCCAACCCCTCTGTGCCATAGGCAGGGACACCTCCCACTAGAACAGGTCACTTGAGGCCTCATCCAGCCTGGCCTTGAACACCTCCAGGGAGGGAGCAGCCACAACCTTCCTGGGCAACCTGTGCCAGTGTCTCTCCACCCTCACTGCAAACAACTTCCTCCTAACATCCAGTTTCAATCTCCTCTCTGCCAGTTTAAACCCATTATCTCGTGTTCTTCCATTACAAGACCTTGTACATATTTGTTTCCCTGCCTATGGTGGG
The DNA here is from genome assembly GCA_013396835.1 of Psilopogon haemacephalus. Classification (NCBI taxonomy): domain Eukaryota; kingdom Metazoa; phylum Chordata; class Aves; order Piciformes; family Megalaimidae; genus Psilopogon; species Psilopogon haemacephalus. The sequence goes on along the minus strand of VWZI01021156.1, from coordinate 2,410,960 downwards.
GGTTTGGAACTGGATGAGCTTTGAGGTCCCTTCCAACCTAAACCATTCTATGATCCTGTATTTTGTATTAAAGTGTTAATGTGTAAAAAAACCCAGGGAATGCTCCAGTAGCTCAACAGAGCAGGGCACTGGGCACTGACTGTGCACTAGTGTAGATGTACTACTGACATGTCTACAAGGTGGTAGATGACTTAGTCTGAAATAGTCACTCTGGGCTATTGATTTCAGTAGGGAGAACGAGTCACCACGCCTGTTTTAGGCACCTTTGAAGGTAAGGTGAGTCACTGTTCTAGATGTGCCTACTTCTCCCACAGTGTGATTAGCTCACTCTTGGGCTTAGGGAAAATGGTTTCTACCCTGAGTGGCAGTGTCTATGTCAAAGTGCTCACCTCTTTGTCTGACAGGCTTCTAATGCTAATCATTTGAAAATGTGTCTAAACTGAGTGAATCACAGAAGATTTTATTGCTCTCATGCTTTGTGCTTTTCCTTCAGAGCTAATACTATTGCATTTAGATGAGCGTGGTCCAGAGCTGAAGCACAGCAGCGCATGAGATGAATCTTCTTTTACTTCCAAGTCAGTGGGGGGGGGGGTTTGAAGGTTGCATGCACCTGCAGATCGTCAGTGGGAATGAATGTGCAGGAGCATCTTCTCAGAGAAATGGTGGTAGTGTCTTATAAACCAGATGATTCAGAGCGGAGCAAGAGCTGGCATTTGTGTAGGTATTGCTAGGAGCTGGAGGAGCTACAGTGCTGTTTAGATCTAGGCACAGATCTAGCCTTGGTCTAGTTTCCATAATGACTTAATGGCTGGCAGGACATGAAGGGGTAACACCTTTCACAGTCTTCCTTTTCTGTGTGTGCAGAAGTCTTTAAGACAGTTTTGCTTGTAGTATCTGCGTATCATTTCTCCCACGCACGAGATAAAGACTAGCACTTAATTATCCCTCATCTTCTGCATCCTCCCCAGGTAGCTCAATAATAGGTGGGCAGCTCTTCAGGTTGAGGGGCAGAATTTGCTTCTGCCAGCAAAATACTTAGGGACCTTGAGGTATGCTAGAGAGGGTTTTAATTACAGTCTTCTGGGTAAGGTTTTCCTCTCTATTAGCTGTGTTTGTTTCTTTCTTCGTGTGTGCTCGTTGTACGATTTGTCATTTCCAAGGTAGGAGCAGCATTAATTATTAAGCTTACAATAGGCAGAAAAACATAAAATATTTAAACTTCTCATCCTCCAGAGCCTCTTTAACGAGGTCTGTGCTGATTACACATACCGTGACAAAAAAACCTTGCAACAATGAAACCTTGTGTGATTCATTGCATCTTCTCAGCTGCGAGAAGGAATTTGAGGAACAGATGTGGGTTTGGTCTATCGCACACATCCCTCAGCACGGGATATAAATAGGGTAGGATAAATAATACATGTGTGGTGCCTGGACAGTTTGCTTTTTGGTATCTCTAGTTAGACAGCTCGTAGTAACTGAAGGAGTCTCATTTCGAGTCAGAATGATCCTGTGTGTTTGGAATGGGAAGCTAAATTAGTGAACTCCTTCCTTACTCGGTTTGCAGTTTCTTCTTGTGAGATGTGGCCGTTGGTTCAAGTCATTGAGCTGTAGAGCTGGCTGCTTTGGGGACTTGTGGCACCTCTGACTCGTAATTCAGAGTCGGTGTAAGAAGCACTTAATGTGTTTGTAAAGACTGCATGCTAAAAGAGCAGGATCCACGTGGACTTTGCACTGGCAAGTGAGTAAAACCTATGGCATCAGCAACCTGCTCTTAAGGAAATGTCTCCAAATCTCTTCTAAACTATTTCTGAGTCGCATTAATTAACTACAGAGATGTGGTTTTGCAAACTGGGTGGATGTAGGAGCAAGGGAAGACCAAGGGAAACATGTTTGAAGTATCCTGAGATTCCAAAACTCAAGCAGATTAGAAGTGACCACTGGTAGGGACCACCTGCGATGGGAGGAGGAAACAGGAAATCTGTTTGAAAGAACCAAGGAGATTACCTCAAATTTCTCTTTATATTCAGTATCACTGGATGAGCTTGGAGATCTCTTCCAACCTGGCTGATTCTGATTCTATATTGGTGAGTTGGGGTTGGACTCAGGGCTTTTAGAGAGCAGGGGGCTGCACCCACACTCACTGCAAGGGCTGGGGCAGTGCTCAATGTCTGATCATGCTGGACTTCAGTAGTTCTCTGCTCCTCATAGTTCTTGGCTCTTTATCAGTACTCGGCTGGCTTAGTTGGCAGAGATTGCGCCTCAGGGAGCATCAGGTCGTAGCCTATTACTGTTCCATCTGAACGTATTTGCTGCTCTCTAGAGGAGCTGGCGGAACTTGCATGGTTTAAGGATACGAGGTTATGTACTTGAAACCATCCTAAAGCATGGACAAAGGAGGGAAAATGCAGAAAGGAAGCTAAACAGCGGCAAAAATAGCCTCCTGAAAATGTTGCCAGGGTATGAAGTAGCAGCCAAATGAAATTTTCAAGTAAGGAAGAGGAAAGTTAACATAGTGCAAAGTGGTAGAAGAAAACACATAGATACCATTACAGAGGAGGGGACTGGCAAAGGAGGTGATGCCTTTTCAGGAAATGATTGTTGTACTGAAGGAATTATGACTGCAGGTCTGGTCAACAATAACTCCTCCAAAGCCCTTAGCAGACAATGTGCAGAGTGCTTCCAAGGGGGTCAGGCCAGTCGTTCAGAAACAGCCTCTCTGTTGAACAACCAAAACTAGAAATGGCACCAGGCTGTGCCAGAGCTCAGCAAAAAGTGCAGAACTCCAGGGAGCAGCAATTAAGGAGTCCACCACCACCACCAAGAAAATACTGAAATCTTGCAACAGAGATGTGGCTGGTGACAAACAGAATCACCAGACTCTCTTGGCAGGGTTCAGCTCAAGATTAGGTCACCCACATTGTGGCACATAGCTGGGAGGTAGGTGTCCAAAATCCCACTGTTCTCCAAGGAGACCTGGTTAAATCCAGAGCTGAGTGACACAAATTGCCCACAAAAGTATCCTCAATGGTGCCAGAGGGTAACAAGACCCATGGTCAGTCAGGGAGGCAGGTAAGAGCCTCCAGGACTACCTGGAATCAATATCTGCTCAAGTGAATGAAAGCCCACCTGGAGCCTGTGTCAGGGCAGCTGGATTAAGACCCACAAGTTTACTTCACAGGGAACTGACTCACCTGTCAGGACCCACAGACTACATTACTAACAGGGGGTTGAAAAAAACCCCCAACTCACTCATGTTTAGAGTATGCTAGGAGATGTAAGTACACAGCCAGACCAATGCTTCGATAGAAACAAAAAGCTTGTCCAAGTGCTGACAGAGAAATGTAGCTTCTTATCACCAGAAAACACAGCACATCAGAAGTAGACACACTGCATGTTTAGGAGACAATGAAGAAGGTTTCCCTGTCCATTATTTGGGACAAATGACTGGAAAGAAAATAGCAGAAGTTTCTTAAAAGCAATTGTCTTACTCCCCTCAAAAATAGAGGCTGATACAACCTCATGTAAACCAGCACATCCCATTTTTTCCAGGAGACTGCTGTTGTCTATAGAATACCTCATGTCCAAAATCCTCCATCATGTAGTTGGGATGGAGTCTTTATAAAAGCTGTGTCATGAGCAGAATTCACTCTCAACTTGCACAGATCTCTTTTTTTTTTTTTTTTTTCCCCACTGTTGGCCTTTAGACTTTAAAGAAAATTCTACCCTCCTCAGGATAATTCTCCATTACCTTCTTTTAAGACATGCAAACAACAATAGCAAAAAAAAAAATCACATTAAAGAAAAAAATTTGTTCTTATCTATCTTACTTTCCCAGAAGGAATTCTGTGTGAAAGCATTGTGTGGATTGATGAGTTAAACCCTAACTCAGAAAAGCACTCTTGTTCAGGAAAAAAAAAAGATTTATGCTTACTTTGAGCACCTTATAAAACCTCCCTGAAATCAATGGGGGCTTTGGCATGCACTTAAATAGTCCTTACCACCCTACATGCTTATGATGGACCTTCTATTCAAGAAAGCAATCAAGCACAAGTTTCTGAATCAGGATCTAAAGGTATTCTGTGAAAAAAAAACCAAAAAAACAACAAACCACATTTCTATTCCAAGCTCTACTAATAAATTAGGGTTTTTTTGGGGTGATTTTGTTGTTTTGGTTTTGTTGGAGGTTTGTTCTTGTTGGGTTTTTTCCCCTGTTTTTCATTAAGAATGTATAACATGAATGTGCTTTGCTCCGTTTTTAAGCTGCAAAGGCCCATTTTATATACTGCTTGTTAAATCAGATTCTAATGATTCTTTTCCTTCATGCAAATCTTTCCTCTCATTCATGGATTGTATTTAAATTCTGCTCAGCTTGCATTCACCATGCCTTGTCAGTGATTTGCATTGCTCTGATGCGTTTGCCCTGGTTGCACCTCTCACTCACTTTGGCTTGAGAACATAGAAGCCATAAATAACTCTTTAGCTGCTAAAAACAACACACACAATTCTTGTACGCTAATGAGCTAGAGGATGGCAGCAACGAAGCTCCTTGTGGGTCTCTGTGGTTTCCTGATCTGACTGTTCCCAATGCCTCGCTCCACGCTTTGGGAAATTTGCTGTTTTCCAAATTGTTACAGGCAAAATACTGCTTCCCTGGAGTTTTGCAAAAAAACAACAACAACAAAAAAAAGTGACTTCAGCTCAAATCTCACCAGTAAATGTGTTTTCTGCCCAGCAGGTTTTGGACAAGGAAGCAGAGCAGCTGCCTGCTGAGGGGCTGGTCTGCCCTCTGCACGGTGCTGGGAGGCTGTAGCTCCAGATGGCAGCGGTGCCCCAAAGCTGCAGGTTCTGTGGCTGGGTGAGAAATGCTCCCTTCCAAATAAAAAAAAAAAAAGTCAGGTTTAGTTTTATTCCCACCCTATATTTGGACAGAATGCCAAAGTCAGTCTCTGAGTTCTGCAAGCCAGATAGCTACATCCTCTGTTTTATCTTGAGAGGGATTCTTTCAATCTCTATCTGCTGAGAAATGCTGAGGGTATCACAGCTGTGATGGTTTGGGAGTTACCTGCCCTACTTGGTGAGAAATGTTGGGTGTAATTTAGCAGTGACTGGTGTTTGGAGTAAAGAACACCTAGGTAAGGCATTTAAAACATACATGAAAACATCTACCGAGTCACATACAAGGCAAACATGATTGGAAAAAACAGTTATTACAATTTTTTTTTTTTCTGCAATAAATCTTAAATCAGGAAGCATCCAAGAGAAACAGCTCAGCTTTCTCCTGGGTACTCTGCTGAGTATGAATAATAACTTGCACACATCTCTCTGACTAAATGTACGTTTCAAGCAAGGACATCCTAGTTCTGCATTTTTCCCCGCTGGCTGCGGCGCCACTGAGCTCTACGCGGAGCGTGGCGGCAGGAGGCATGGACCAGGAGGCAGGAGCCGGGGAAGGGACTGAGCGCGGAGCTGAGCTGTAGGTGCCAGGGCAGAGAGCAGGGCCAGGGCCTGAAGTTCCCAGCCTGTGCCAGCTGGGGGCGCTGCTGGGTGGCTCCCGCCGCTGGCCGCACACCCATCCCTACGGCAGCTCCTCCGCTTGCCTGCATCTCTTGCCCGGTGCAACTTCTGAACTGTTGTAAGCTCTCTTTTCCATACCTGACTTAGAGAACAGGAAGAATGAGTACTTTTATTCCTCTTCTAAAAGCCTTCAGCAGACGTAGCGCGGGTTTGGCATGGCAAGCCTAAGGCGGGGACCCTGCGCTGCTCTGTTTCTTTTCACCTGACTGCTTCAGATCTCCTCTTGCCCTTCCGAGGGAGAGGATTGCATCTCCAACCCAGGCCCCGTGTAAGGAGCAGAGTGTTTTACAAGTTGTAAAGGCAATAGCGGGATTGGTGTTTGAGGATGGCAGCTCTGTTGAAAGCTGGTGATGGATTCGGTGCTGGTCCTGGGCTGCTGCCTGCACTGTACGGGAACCATGGCAGTGCTGGGGGGAAACTGGTGTGGAGGGCAGAGGTGTGAGGCTGTGCTTGTGAAATGGAGTGTTATTGAAAGCAGAAGAGCCAGGAAATCCCTATTCTTCCCCTAGACTTGCAGTTTAGTTTTGTCAGCCTAGGTATTATTAGCACAATTTTTGTCTGCTGAGAAGAAATGTGAATTAATTCACCAGTGAATGTGAAGCGTTTTGAGATCACAGATAAGAGACTTGTAGGAGCAAAAAGGAATTATCTCAGCCTTCAAACCCCTTGGTTCAGACCTTAGGTGCTAGTTTCTGGAGTGATTTGACTACCCTTAGTCACCTCAGATTATGGCTCCACATTTTAATACCAGACACTAGTAATTTCCATACCACCATAATGTTCATGATGTGCTGAACGAGTGAAATTCATGTTCCTGATTACAGTAATGATGGGCATTTATAAAAGCTTAAGTAAGTAAAGCTGCCTGAACATTGCTAATTGAGTTCTCCTAAAGGCTGCCTAGAAATCATCATGACCACATGCAGGGAGCCTGCCCTGCTTAATATTTCTTCCTGGTACCATCACTTGTAAATGACTGACTTTATTCTTATTAGGCTCATCCTGTTGCTTTCAGGGTGACCTTTGCTGCTCAGCCTTTTTAATTCTAGTATGAGGTGTGCTAATTTTTCCATACCACCTACTTGTGGTATGCAAAGGCAAAAAGAGAGGGAAGATAGCTAGGATGGGCAGTGGAGAGAAATTGTGCCTCGCTTCTTTCCCTTTTGGGACAGAAGCTTGGCTGGACACGGAGGGTGGGAGTGGGAGAAGTGTGTGCCTAGAAAAGCACAGGCTGTATGGCTCTGGAAACAGAGTGCAGGAGCAGGGCATGCTACAGGCAGGTTGTAACAGGTACTTTGGGAACTGGTTGTGATTCTACAAGCTGGTTAGACTGGCCCCGGCTGAGCTTTCCTCCAGCAGTGTCTTTATTGTAGGTGAGCTTTCACTCTAGGAGCATCCTCTGTCATTTTTCTATGCTCGTGATCACCAGTTCATTTCTTCCCTGTATTAGGTGGCCTGTCAATCCCATGTGAAATGTTTGTATCTTTGTTGGTGGAAGTTAGCTTAGTGTACTTGTGAAAGCAGCACGTTGAGCACAGCCCCTGGAATCAAGCGTGGTCTTTTGAAGTTTTTGCATTCCAGAGTATCCCTAGGATTCTCCCAAGGACTCCAGTGTTTCTTTCTCTGAGTCCTCTTTAAATCTCAGCATTCTGCTTTGGCTCCCACTAGGGGATTCCTTTTGGGGAAAACTGGTGTTGATTTTTTTCCCCCTATAAGCTCACTTCAGGTGCCTAGCAAGGTGTTTGCCCAAGTAAGTCTGGAAGGGGCCTGGCCTCCGAAGCTGGGGTGAAGCAGAGTGTAGGTGGATATGCACACAGAGGTGCCTCTGCCTCCAGCTTTCCTGCCCCACCTGGGAGACTTTTCAGGACATCTGAAGAACTCATTGATAGGTGAACAATAAGATACTTTAATTCTAAAATATTCTGTAAGAAAAAAAAAAGGGGGGGGAAATTAAAAAAACACCAAAAAACAACCAAACCAATCACTAAAACAACCAACCTCTCAGCCTCCATAACCTTCTCCGAAAGCCTGACCACATTCATAGCATTTCAATATATAAGAATTTCCCATTTCCTTCCTGTTTGAGGTCCTTTCCATTCCACAATTAATTACCAAAGTTCCAGGAAAGCTTCCCCTGCAGAGGGAAAACTTAGCATGGCACTCCCAGGTATCTGCCAGGGCCTCAGCATCAGAGTTTAGAGGAGATGTGAGGTGCCCCTCCTGAGGCTTTGCAGCTCACCTGTGCTGCTCTGCCTTTTTTTTTAAAAGGCCCCACTGGCAGCTGGGACAGCTCCTTTGGAGACTGCCAGGATGATTCAGTCATTACAGCAGGAGGAGAATAATCCAGAGGATTTCCCATTGAAGCAGGAACACGTAAAGCAGAGAGAGGTCCTGGAAAGCAAGTCAGCACTAAAGGTATGTTACTTCCTGGGGAAGAAAAAAAACCCCAAGCATTGTTTCTCTGCTAGCTTTAGTCACTGTCCTCCACAGAGCAGTTAGTCAGACCTTTCCGTGAGCTGCAAGAGGCTCTTAGGTGCCCATCTATCCAACCCTCCAAATGTTGCTATACAAGTTGTACCGTGGAGCCACATGGGTGAGAATGAAGCTCTGCTGAGCTGCCAGGTGCTGCCCTCGCCCATGGGCAAGCCCATGCCAGCAGGGATGCCAAGGGCATGCCTGTTCCACCAGTGAGGGCTTGGGCAAATTTAGGACAAAGGCAGTTCATCATCAGACCTTGAAAGTTAACAGGTGATTCCTAACACCTCACTGGTGGAGCTTCGTGGTAAACTTATTTTTGAAGTCTGATAAGGGGAATGATAACAATGTGATGTTCTGTGTACGTGTGTGTTTTTATTTCTGGTGTACCTCAGTGCCTTGTGGTTGGTTTTCTTCATCTGTTTTCTTTTTTAAATTATTATTGTTTGTTTGGTTGTTGTTGTTTGTTTTTTTTTTTTCCTTAGATGTAAAAATTAGCTCAAAATAATCTGCACTTGAAAATTACCTTCTTTAGTACCATTTCCCCAAGCTTGTGTTTCTAGTAATTTGATTTTTTTTTCCTCATTCATTTAACCTTTCTTACTCGCATCCAGAGCAGGCAGCTTGTTAACCTAACTAGATATGAGGCTCCCTTCCTGACAAAGTCCACCTGCAGCACCTTTTTGCTCATTCCAGGGTGGGATGAGGCACAGGGCCACTTCCTACCTGTTACTGGAAGTGCTTTCCTCTCATCATTAGCAACTTGCACCAGTAGTCTGCACAGACCTATCTAAACAGACCCTCACAGAACAGTTGTGGCTCTGTTTCTCCAGTCTTCCTTGCTAGAACCTGCTTGCAGGGGAAGGAACACAGATTTTTTTACCTGAAGATATGTGGTTTGATTGTGCTTTGATATGTGGGGCTTCCCCAGCAGGAAGAAGACCTCTGCCTTAGCCCCACTGGCAGCAGGGTAAATTGCCATGTTGATTGAAGTGTTCCAACAACTGCTAAAAAGATGTTTCCAGCAATACAGGAAAACAGTAGAGCTTTTGCAGCTTCCAGGGATGTCAATATTCTGATCCTGGCCAATTGCTGCATAAATGCAGCCCAGTGGAACATCTTTTGCATCTGAGAAGCTAAAAATTATTTTCCCCTCCAAGAAGTGAAGAGACTGGCATTTAAAATTCCTCCTTTTCATGATCCTGGTAACTTTGTAGAAATGGAGGAGTCTATTAAGTTAGGGGATCTTTCAAAGGGATACCAATAATCACGTCAGTGCTCAATGGAAGGAGGTTTTTCCCACAAATCATGACTGATGTCTGTGTCATTAGTAGGGTAGCTGCCCATCTCTTACCGTGATTGACAGGTTAATAAGGGACCTGGGGCTATCTTTTCACTACTAGCACACAACCTAACCAATTGCTTTTAAATGATTGTTAATTTGACAGAATATAAGCACAAGGCATTAAAAAAAAAAATAAATATCTGGAATCGTGTCTAATGCGTTTTTTACTCCTGGCATTCTGAGTGATTCCCTTCTAGAAAACAGAATGTAGTTAACAGATTTTATGGGGGTTTTTTTGGGGTTGGTTTTCTTTTTTCTTTTTTTTTTAGATACTCAGGTTTTAAAGAAAATCTTGTAGTTGTTCCTTGGTTCAATTAGGAGCAAAAGAGAAGGGAGTTTTGTAATGCAATTGTCCTGTAAAGGAAAATGTTTTAAATTGGGGAGATTATGTGAGCAGACCACCTGTAGGGCATTCATAGCCCTTTTCTATAATGCTCCAAGCCATGCCTTGCTGCCTGCAGTCTGGCTAACAATGCAGGGAAAAGCTGTTTAAAAGGCTGTTCTCCCTTTTCCCTCTGGTGTTCACTAACTGTTACAAGTCTTCCTCTTAAAATAAAAAAAAAAAAAAAAAAAAAAAAAAAAAAAAAATTTTTAAAAAAAGAAAAAAAAAAAAAAAAAAAAAAAGTCCCACGTCCCTTTAATTGAAGAACTTTAAGGCTCCATGGTGGCCAATTGGTCTGCAACAAGAGGAACTGGGCAGCAGGCAAAGAAACTTCAGACTATACATCACGTTTGGTGAAGAGAAAAGATCAAAGTTTTCCCAAACTCAAAAGAAACCAAGTTCCCTACAGATTAACCCTATTCATTTAGCTCCTCTTAAAGGAATGATGTTCTGAGCCACTGGGCAGACAGGTAAAAAGTTCAACAATTGCTAAAGCATTCTTCTGTTAATTCAACAGCCTTCTGCTCAAATAAATTAGCTTAGTCCTGACAGAAGAACAATACCTTTTCTCTTGAAAAAAAGGACCATATTTGATATACAAAAGTTAAGATGTTAGTTTAATCTGTTAAAACGAGATTGAACTAACAAATCCGTGGTACATGATCTATGAATTTAAAACATTAACCTTTTACACTTGGGCATGCATCCCCAGAAAGGCAGGTGCTTACCCAGACAACAGAGAGGAGAAGTGTGTGCACATTCCTAAAGTAACAGCCGATTTAAAAGGATGCTTAACAGGCGCTGAGATGAGCCTTTTGTAAAGTCTGGCTCTGAAGACACTACCATTTCTTTTTTCCCCAAAAGCAAGGAATATGATAAGGCAGCTCCCAGTTTGGACAAACACTTTTTCAGTGCAACTTTGCTGCATGACTCTTTTATTTTGTTTTCCCCCCCATCTTGTGTCTGTCTACCTCACTGCTACACAGTAATGACTGAGGCACTAATGTAGATGGTAGCTTATAGAACCACCTAAAGGCACAGCAGCTGGAATAACCAGCCCAGGAGTTAAGAGGAAAGCTTGGGGGGAGGGAAAAAACAAACAACAAAAAAAAGGTAATTTATCAAAAGTCATTTTTATTGACAAAATAGAATACTCATATTTGCTCTTACAGGGGTAGCCTCTAAACTTTTTTACAAAAAAAAATTTACAGACTGTATAGCTTTGGCTATGTACATATTTTACACATCTGTACAAGGTAACAAATAATTATATAAATACATCCTTTAATGTAGGAAACCCGTATTTAGCTGGGGTGTATAATTAAGACAAGTTTTGATTCAGTCTGTATTGTAAGGCATTTGCCTGGTCATCGATATCCCAAAACCCTGCAGTCCCAGCAGGCTCCCACCTCAGGATGGGGGGAGGAAGACCCTCTCCCTCCCATGAGCAAAGAGCTGCTGTTAGTCCAGAGTGAATCAGAAGCTGCTTTGCCTTGCCCTCTGCAAGACATGGGTGAGCCTCTACCCTCCTCTGCCAGCAAAATAATAAGCTGGCTCCTTGAAGTACATGCTCCCTGCATATGAATGGAGGGGAAGGAGGAGGGGGCCGGAGCCTGGGGCCTCTGCCAGCTGCATTGTTCTATACAAGCTGTGGCTAATAAGGACCATTAGAGGTTCATTAATGGCACCAAACAGTGAGGGGGCATTTTAGGCAGGCCAGTGTCCCTCATTCCCTAACCTTTGGCCTCTTTAATTTCTCCTTACACTTGAGACAGGGGCATCTGCTTGGGGTAGGAGACAGAGCTGGCAGTGCCTGATCTCCACGTCAGTCCAGTGCTGACATCGCTGTAGAGGGAGCCACCACCTCCAGCCCCAAGTCCTCCTGCTGCGGTGATTGCTGCTTGCCCACTTGCGCCTGCCCCTGTGCCCCCAGCCACAGCAGCACCTTTGCTGGCCCAGCAGCAGCGGGTGCAGAGAGCCCTCCAGGACTCGAGGGTCTTGCCAGACCAGACCCAGACACCAGAGGTGATGCCCACCACCAGGCACATGAAGTACTTGAGCATGAAGACAGCATAGTCAGGGCGGCGGGCCTGGTCGGGCTGCTGGTCGCGCAGGCAGGGGCAGTTGTGCGTGGCCTCCCAGCGGGGCCGGTTGTGCTGCTCGTAGAAGAGGCAGGCCACCACGCTGGCAGCCGGCACGGTGTAGAGCACGGTGAAGAGCCCTAAGCGGATCATCAACTTCTCCAGCTTGTGGGTCTTGGTGGGGCCACCCTGCTGCTTGATGACGCTGCGGATGCGGAAGAGCGACACGAAGCCAGCAAGCAAGAACATGGAACCGATGGCCAAGTAGATGAGCAGCGGTGCCAGCACGAAGCCCCGCAAGTTCTCCAGGCTCTGGTTGCCCACATAGCAGATGCCAGCCACGGGGTCACCGTCCACGGAGCTGAGCGCCAGCACGGCGATGGACTTGACGCTGGGGAGCAGCCAGGCGGCCAGGTGGAAATACTGGGCGTAGCCGGCGATGGCTTCGTTGCCCCACTTCATGCCGGCGGCGAGGAACCAGGTGAGGGAGAGGATGACCCACCAGATGGAGCTGGCCATGCCGAAGAAGTAGACGAGCAGGAACACTACGGTGCACAGCGCCGGGCCGGTGCTCTCGTACCGCACGTGCTCGGCCACCGCCAGCTCCGGCTGCAGCTC
>VWZI01021156.1:2363666-2398107 GCA_013396835.1 Psilopogon haemacephalus | reverse complement strand
TGGCGCCGCGGGACGGGGGCTTGGCCGGCGGCGGGGCGGCGGTGGTGAGGTCCGTGCGGTTGTAGTCCATGCAGAGGGTGTCTGGGCTGCCCTGCTCGGGGAGGCGGTCGCAGCGCATCCTGTCGGGCCAGGCGAAGCCGTACTGGCGCATGAGCGGGGCGCAGCCGGCCTTGGCCCGCTCGCAGACGCTGCGGCAGGGCGGCAGCGGCTTCTTGTAGTCCTCCAGGCAGATGGGGGTGTACATGCTGCACAGAAAGAAGCGCAGGTCGCTGGAGCACTGGATCTCCACTAGCGGCCAGAACTGGTGCACCTCCAGCCCGGCCTCATCCTGCGTGTCGTGGTTGAACTGGTTGGGCATGTAGGTGTAGTTGTAGCCGATGCCTTTGCACAGGGGCACGGTGATCTCCTGGCACGACAGCTCCTTGGTCGAAGAGGAGGAGGAGGCGGCGGCGGCCGAGCCGGCGGCGCAGCCAGCGCGCTGCAGCAGGGACAGGGCGGCGAGCAGCGAGGCTATTTCCAACAGGTAACTCCACTCCATGCTCGGCGGCAGGCGGGGGCTCGGCTCTTCTCCCGTCCCGCTCAGCAGCCGCGGGGAGCGCGGCGCCACAGGAACCCCCCCGCCCCAGCTACCCCTCCTGGGGGGCGGAGGGCGGTCCCCTCCGTCCCGGCTGCAGGTGAGAGGGCTCGCAGCCCTCGCGAGGTTCCGTCGCCCGGGAGCAAAGCAGCCTTTCTCGCACCCGGTGAGGGGGAGCCGCCGGCAAGCCCCAACGCGGTGCCAGAGGACGGGGGTCCGCTCAAGGAAGACCTCTCACCCGCCGTCGCATGGCTCCTCGCGGGGCTGCCTGGCTGCGCGGCGGGAGTCGCCGCTGTTCTCGCCGCTGCTCCAGCGCCGGCCGGACACAGAGCCACAACGGCAACGACAAAGAAGCTTCGCCGACAGTCCCCGCGCGGTGCGGTCAAGATGGCTGAGGCGTCCCGGGGACCAGGCGGTGTTGTGCCCCGCGGCCCCGCGCTCCCACCGCCCCGAGCGGGCGGGCAGCGACAGGGCTGGTCCTACGGTGGCCGCAGCGGCTCTTCCTGCCGCCTGACCGACTCCGCAGGTGATCGCCAACCGGCCGGTCCTCGCTTTCTGCCGCCTTTTCCTCCGCAGGGCGAGCTGGCTGCCGGGCTCCCGGGGCCGCGACTGCGCCACCTGAACCGCGGAGCGATCGCGGCGGTGCCTCCGCACAACTTCTCGCTCGCGGGCCCCGGCAGCGCCACTCCGGTACCGCGCGCTCATGAATATTTATAGCGAGTGCCGCCAGGCCCCGCCTCCGTAGCCTCGCCCGCCTATCATTGAGGCCCGGGCGGGCGGCGGGGGGGCCGGCCCCAGCCCTCCTTAAGGTGGAGCTGGCGTCCGGCCTGTGGCACGGCGGGGGCATCTCGAACCCCTGTGCGGCGGGGGACGTGGCGGCGGTTTTCGGCGTTGTACACTCTCTTGTCCGTACCGAAAGGTGCGGTGCTGCGTTCGGAAACGGTCCTCGCCGAGTGCGTGGGCTACTGTATGCTGCTTCTTTCCTGTCCGCAAGGGCTCCCAGTCAAGTCAGGCTCAGTCTAGGAGCAGCAAGCAACTGCCCAGAGTCTCCGCGGCCGCGGTGTCTTATTAAAAGCTTTGGCGTCCGCGGGGGTTTTCAGCCTTTCCCGGAGCGAGCGTTGCAAACGCGGGTATGGCTGGGCGCGTGCCGGGCGCCCTGCCCCGCGGTGCTGCGGCGCGTGTCGGGACCCGGCCGGGAGCGCGGCGGAGCTGCGGCCCCGCGGGCAGCGCGCGGGGCTCGGCCGGCCCCTGTCCCCGCTGCCGCCCGCGCTCCGCATCCCCAGAGGCGCGCACCTGCCGGTACGTGCGTGTGCAGCGCGCAGCCGGAACGCGCCACTCGTGTTCTTGCACCGGGGGTCACGACTAAGGCCGAGTAGCAGGGACAAAGTGTCAGGTTCGTACAGCTGCTGGTCCTGAACCGCGAACGGTCGCGAGCAGGAGTGGGTTTGCCAGGTGGAACAGGTGGGCAATGGGCACACGCATGCAGGCGGTGGGCGGGTATCCACGCAGCGGGGGGAAGCCGACGGCTGAACTTCCCCTCAGAACTGCGGGGCATAGCCCCGCGCCCCGGCAGGTGAACGTTTCTGCTGCAGCGGGGTAGCTTCGAGCCTGCTGCCCGTTCAGCCACGGGAGGGACAGAGGTCCATCTCGGCGGCCTGCGGTGGATGCACACACAGCAACACACCACGGCTACCCGTACCGAGTGTCCTGCAGCCCGCTCGGAACTCCGGGAAGCCGGTTCTGCCTGAACCGCGGCTCCCCAGGCTTTCGCGTCTGCCCGGCGCCGGAGGCGGTGATTGCCTGAAGAGCGGCGCATAGCTGCCCAGGGCTTTGTGAGCCGCCGGGTGGCCCCGGCGCGGTGGAGGAGCCGGGGCGCCTCCCCGCTGAGGCGCAGCGCGGTGGCTCCCGCTTGCCACCCGCGGGTATCCGCCGCTCCCGGCGGAGGGGCCGAGCGGCGGCAGCCTGTAGGGCCTGAGCGAGCAGAGGGGCCAAGCCCTGCGCCTCGCTCCTCGCGCAGGCGCCGCCGCCTCAGGCCGCGGGCTGGCCCCTGCCGCTCTACAACGCAGGCGGCGCCCGGATGCTCGGAGCTCCCGCGGGGGCCGTGGAGCGGCCCTAAGGGAAATTGCTGCCGTTCTCGGCTCACTGGAGGGAAGGCGGAGCGGGGAATTCCGGCGGCTCCTCTAGAGCCAGACCACCTTAAAGGGAGCGGCGCTGTGCGGCGGGCGCGGGTTCGGTGCGCGGCGGGGCCGTCCCGGGGGGTTGTCGTCCTCCCAGGACGGGGGCGTTTGTTTGTTAATTGCCGCGCTGCTGCGCTTCGCGCTCGTGTGGAGCTCACGCTGCGGCTGTAATGACTGTAATCTGGGGAACACGCCGCTCGGGGTGGCGGCGCGGCGGGGTTTGTCTTTCGGCGGCCTGAAGTTTTGTGATTCGCCGCGGTACAAACCGGGGGAAGTGGAGCCGGGGCGAGGGTGCCGGGGCGGGTACGCCTCGGGAGGCGGTGCGGTGGCGGCGGAGCGGGCGCCGGGGGGGATTAAGCACACGAGGCAAAACGAAAAAGCAATCGCAAATTTGTTGGCCGTGCTAACAGGATCCTCTGCACTCCTGCCCGCTCGTCTGGCTGTTTAAACGAGCACACGGATTACCCAGTTAAGAGGAAATGGGCAATAATGGGGCAATAAACACATTTGCTCTGTAATCACCGCGGTAATTTGCAAAAAAAACCCTTTCTCGACTCCATCGTCCACCTGAGGGAAAATTTTGCGTTCAGACGGGACAGGAAAGTGCTTGGAGGACGTGGTTCTGCTCCAGGGTGTTTCACAGCCTGGGTTATGAAATCAGCCCTACTACACGTTCGTTTTTATTTCTGGTCAAAATCAGATTTCCCCCAAAAGTTAGGTCAGTGCTAACTGACTTAGTGCATCGCTGAAAGGTGTTAGGAGATTGAAGCCTGCCCAGCGAAGAAAACGGAAGGAGCAACTTTTGTGACTGACAGAGGTGTAAAAAGTCCCTTTCCAGTCCTGGATGTGATGCTCCACGTTAAAGAGTGACTGTTAAAGCCTGTTTGGTGGCTGCTTGAAGCTTGCCTTATTTAAAACTCTCTCCAGAATGTAAACGAGCGAGTCTCGTCAGGAGAGCTGGGCGAGGCTGTAAATTACTCTCTGTCAGGTTTCCTATGGCCTGTTACAAAGTACCTTTTTACGCTGAACTTAAGCTCTACACTGGAGAGACAGCAGATGTGGGGTGATGGCTTCCAAAAGCAACACAGATGCTGTAAAATTTCCATTGCAGTATTTCAGCGAGGAAACTCAGGAGACATGCTGAATGTTACAGTTTAGAGTTACACTATAACTCTCCTAGAAATAAGAGAATACCCCAAGTTTCTCAACAGTACATTTGGCTTCGTTCCTGCTGTCATTCACATGCTCTTGCTGTCTTACGGCATGAAAAGAGATGCAGCACAAAGATCCTGTGTGTCTTGAAGCTGTTCAGTAATGACAAAATTGGTAATATGGAACTTTATGGCAATTTAGTAATGACTGCAGATCCAAATTCCCTCATAAGACCATGATAATTTTTGGAATTGTCATTCAGGTATATGAAACAGCACAGCTGTGGGGAGCCTGTTGTATTTTGTATGACTGAAAAGCAGCCTGGATAGCTCAAAGCTGTGGAATCACAGCCTAGATTGTGTTCCTCATACATTGAGACTTCCCTGAAGTCAGTAGAAGTATTGAGATGAAGAATTCTAGGGTCAAGTCTTTAAAATGGTTTGTGTGTTTATTCCAGAAAACACATCAGCTGCTCTTTCTGAAAAGCTGAGCTTTGCTATAGCAATGCAGATGACTTGAGAGCACTTTCTGCAGGGATTTCCAAACAGATATCCCCTCATCAAATCATACAGTAATATAAAGCCAGCAAGAGCATTACAGATACCACAACCTTTTGCAAACCCATGCATTTTGCATTCTAACCAGTCTTTGCTGCCACAGATATTCATGCTTCTCCTGCAAACACTTAGGTTTGTCACTGGCCCACCTAATGTAAGCTCAAGATGTTTGTGCATGTGAAACTTTGCTTTTGGGATTGTATGGATCATGCCAGACTGGGTAATGCTGACTACCAGGTGTTTTAGTTTGAGATTAGTAAGCTGGCTCTTGAAGTTATTTATGTATGAATGTGTTTATTTCTTCTTAATGGAAAGAGAAGGCAGGATCTAAGTTAGCATTTTCTTTATTTTAAAATGCAGGTGTTTGTAACTGCAGAGTTGCAGCTGATAAGTTGCATTTTAATTCCCACTTGATGTTCTCCAGGAAAATTTAGTGTGGCTTTGTCTGCATTGGATAGGTCAATGAATGGTGCTTTTATAAAAATGGTTGAAAAAAATAACTCAGTAATTTTGTTAAGATGAGGCCTTGACCAAAGGCAGTGATTTCATGGATTAAACCCAGAAGTGGCTGTCTAGGCTGATCTTCCTATTGCAGGCCAGAGACTGGCTACATAGGTGCTGGTTAGCTACAAGACACAGAGGATTTTGCATGGCAAATACAATACATTGAACAACACTTTGAAACTAGAAACTGTAGAGCTTTTGAGGCCAGGGGAAATGGGAGCAGGAAAAGGATTTTTACAGGCAGTGTAGTAGACAAGGTAAGGTGGAGTTAAGTGAGTGGGACCTTACTTTACCTATGAAATATTTTGTTTGATTTTTTTTATTAAAAAACACAAAACCTTTTCCACTTTTGTCTTTCTTTTCCTGGGAAAACTACATACTTTGACAGAATTCAGAGGACTGGAAGGCTTTGACTGAAAACTAAAACCTCTTGATTTGAAAAAATGTGACTGTAATCCTCTTCCAGCATTATAATCTGGACATCTACTGGTTCTGTTCTGCAAGGCTAAGCCTGCCTAGCATCTTCAGCACTGTGCCATGTTCTTTCCTCTTTGAGTGGGGTACTGGAAATAAGCAATCCCTCAAAGTGCTCTATTATCAGAGTTGTCATTTAAATGGTAAATTTAGCTGATAGAGGAGTTCTACCACACAGGGCGAGTGAGCTACAGCTTTAGTGAGATGCTACACTAGCATTTTTTAACATTGTTTTCAATCAAAATATTTTGGTTTGTAAGTTTGGTGGGAAAGAGAAGGGAGAAAAGAAATAATGTTGATGTGTAAGAGTGAGCTTCTGTGGTGACACCACTTCCCAGCTGCTCACATGTGGAATCCAGACACTTTTTGAAGCACAGTACTACACAGTCAATTAACTTTCCTTCAAGGAGTCATTTTATAAGAAAGAGATTTTATTATATTGGAATTCATGAATTGGAAAAAGCAGGGAAATAAATGATGTCCCAAGTTTTCCTTTAAAAAAAAAAAAAAAAATTAAAAGGGACTTAGAAATTTAGTGAAGTAAAAGGAGAGATTGGAATCCTGTCTCTAAAGTGTGTCAGGAATACCAGAAGAGTGCAACTTCTCTCACACAATTTGTATGCCTTAATCTGAATCTTAAAGAAGTGAGAAGCAAGCAAAATCTCTCCACTCTTGAAACTGAAAGAATTGTGGGATGTAAGTGGGTGTGAAATAAACATGCATGCACAAGTAATGGGACTGAGACTATTAAATATTTTTCATATAAGTAGTAGGGAGTAACTACTTATATGTCAAAGAAAAGAGAAGATTACATCCTGCAAAACTTTCTCAGCAAAATAGTGAATCCTCAGGTCAGTGCTCCTGGTTATATTAATGTGTCTGCTTTCTTGAGAAAGGATTTATCAGATCAGGTCTTTAAATAGGAGCTGGGGTTAGGAAACAACAAACAAAATCCAACTTGCAGTTGGAACTGTGAAGCTCAGAATGGGCAATGAATATCAGAATCTCTTCAGTGTTCAGTAGTACCCAAAACTGCTTTTCTTACATGTAGCTCTTCATCAGCAGAAAATTTGTGAGGAGTCAGTGGAGGAAAATGCTGTGGGAAAATACATATAAAGAATACCAAAACCTAGAATGTTAAGGTTCATCTCCTACAGGTTTAGGGAATAATGAGGGTAAATTAGAAAAGTGTTTGTGTACTTCAGAAGCTTAATTGGCATTTTGTCTGTCAGTCACTTGTCTCTTTTATGCAGCTGTGTGTTCTAGCTCACTGGTGGTTTTGAAACGGGCAGCGTTTTTAAAAGGATCTTTAATTTGGATTGGGATATAAGAAATAGTTGCTACTTTTATGGGTAGTAAATCTGAGTATCAGAATTTACTCCTTTCAGTGATCTGCTTCAGCATGTGTGTAAACCAAAATTACTTCAGTGTGCTTAGGTTTGTAATTAACAAAGGGAGAGGTGATCAAAAATATCTTCCCTGGTACAATGCATGGGGATTAGGTTAGACTGTTTTACAGAGTAATGTGGTAATGATGATTTCCTTAAGAGACTACAAAAGCAGCATCTAAGTTGCAGCTGACGTTTATTGACACACAGCATCAGCTGGGAGCCACCTCATCAACTTCCTATTCTTTTCTGCTTACCACCTCCTGCTTTTATTTACAGTCAGAATATCTGTTAATTAGCCCCAGGTAAAGCCAGTTCTTTTAAGAAGCTCTCTTGTCTTCCTGGTGATGGCCCCATGAGGTGACCTTGTACACGCAGTCCGTGAGTGAATTAATCTTTAATTCATTAATTTTTGTGCCTCGTTGTGAAATGTTTAATTACTGGCTTGGTTTCCTGTTGAGCAGTTTGGATTTGGAGAATTGTGGGTGTAGACTTGCACTGATGGAGTGTCAGGAAGGTGTGCTGGTGAGCTCTCAGTATCTCGTGATTAGCTCACTGGAGGTTATCTTTTTTCTAGTTTATTGGTTTGTTGTGTTGGACTAGAATACAGATAGTGCATTGGTGACTTCCAAGACACAAGATAGTACTCTGTAGAGAACAAGAACAATTATTGCATAGAGTCTCGCCAGCTTCAGACCCTATGATGATAGGAACCTGCTTACAGCTGCAGCCTGAATGCTGGAGGTGGTGATGGTGGTGGTGTGCTTCTCTCATAGCACGACTTGTTTTTTAAAACAGAAAAGTTTTGAGTTATATGTGGAAGAAAATTTCAGAAGCAGGATTTGGAGATCTCCTACTGAAGGTAGCCTACAAGGTATGCTGGAAGTGCTTTGAGAGGTGTGAGCTGATCTGTGCATCTCACTGGGGTGTTAGAAATCTTGTTTCAGTGCTAATGGTTGTGTTTGTTTTGGCTGAAATCTAAGAAAGAGACAAACTGGGCCACTTAACCTGCACACTCAGCTGGTGGTGCTGACCAAGTTCCTCATTCCTGTTAGAATGCCATTTATTTCTTCTGCATCCTCCAGCTAAGGAGTAGCCAAACTCTGAAGGCTTAAACAGAAGTTAGAAACACCTTTGAAGTCCAGCTCAGAGCAAGTGTGCAAAGCCATAGAGTGCTCTGGCATGAGTGTTTTCATAATTTAATGAGAGCTTTACTGATAAAACGTCACTGCTCCAGTCTAAATGAAAGCAATAATAATAGTGACAAAAACATCAACAATAAAACACTCACCCAAACTAGCAGTATAACTCCTGCAATGCATCCACCTTTTGATCTGGAAAAGTACCTCCTAGTAGCATGACTTTCTTCAGTGTGTAAATGTTTGTGCCAATCTAAAACATTTTATGTTGCATTCCAATATCTAATTATTGTGGAAAGGCAGACTCAGGTGAAGTAACTTAGTTGTAAAGGAATTGAAACCCCTAATTCCTTTAAATCTGGTTCTTAGGACAACCTAGGATGCTGTGAAAAGAGAGATCAAAATAAAGGAAGAGCTGAATATTTGCTTTTTGATGACTCAGGGTTAGTGTTGTGACAAAATTGGTGAAAAGCTATCAGTCAAAGTTTCTGCCATCTTTAATTGTACAAAGCTAATGCTGAGTGGTCTGCTAGTGAGTCGTGGGGAAAGTTGGCACAGAGGGATACAAGTGGGTGATAGTTCTTCAACACATGTTAACTGCTTCCTTGTGTTTTGTGGTTGAAGAACAGAGTGATGCTGGCAATGTTTTCAAGAATTGTATAGATGGTGTTTAAACTATCTTTGTTAAGGACAAGCTCCTTTGCTATTCATATGCTGTCATCTTTCAAATCTCATCAAGGCAGCAGAGGATTTTTTTTTTGCACAGATTTTCTTTGGCATACACTCTCACTCAATAAGTATGGAAATTACAACTTAAATATCCTTTTTTTTCCCCTCTCCCTTGGAAAGCAGTGCAGTGCCCAAATTCATTGAATTTCAACTTTTTTTTTTTTCTTAATGTTGAAAGCCAGATATGCAAATTTTACTAACAACATGCATAGTTAAATATAGCTGTAAATTCTCGTCAGAGATTTCTGCTTTGTTTATTGTCCAAGTCAATATGTTTGTGGAGAGAACCTCCTGCTGTGCAGGAATACGTAGTCAGCTACTTAGAAAAGTGGAAAGTTTAATTATGAGAGTTTTTTCCCTGTAAAAACACAAAGCAAGCACTGGGTTTTGGGTTGTTTGGTTTTATTTTTTTGTGTTATGGCTTCAGCTGACAGAAATGCCTGCGTGTAGTTTGTTTTGACACTGTCACCAGCCAAACCACTTGATTTTTCTCTAACCTGGTCATCTGTGTAGCTGAGGGAGTCTGAAAGTAGAGATCATTAATAAATGATGCATCTCTTAAACTTGCAAGGCAGATTGTGACAAAATTAAACAAAATCCAAGTGTGAAGAACGAGAATGTATTAACCCATGTATTGCTGAGAACACCTTCATGAAGATATAATTTAACCTATGAAGATATTATATGAAGACAGGTTGCCTGAAAGATGCAAGTTCTCTGAGCTGCTTTCTCATAAGCTGGTTTGGGTTTTGTGCCTGAGCATCTTTACACCAGGTTTCTGGGTGGAAAGGTTAATTATTGCTGGGGAATAGATATACAAACATTACAATGCTTACAGCAGAAAGCTGTCTAAGATTTTAATTACTGGAGTGGTTCCTATTTCTTTACTTCTTATAAGTCATTTAGGAATATATTTTCTGTAGCTAGCTATACAAAAACTCCCTGCATGCAGAGAAGGCTTTTCTCCTGCCTACCTGCAGCACTACTGTAGCAGTCTGTATTCCTCCTTATGGTTTGGTGCAGATTCCTCCTTTCTAAGTCTGTCCAACTGCAGTATTAAGAATGCTTTTATGATAATTCTATGATGGATGATAGTAATTAGATCTACTCCAAGCCTGTATTTTGGCTAATACTTGGACTGAATTCATGTCCTCAGATGTGTAGGCATGTTCCTTTTTTTTTTTTTTTCCTCCCCCTTTTGCATATGTGTGGGACTGATTCATAGCTTGAGCTTGTAGGCTCCACAGTAGTAAAAGTGGTGCACAACAATCACAGAATGTTAGGGGTTGGAAGAGACCTTCAGAGATTATCCAGTCCAACCCCATGCCAAGGTAGGACTACCTAGAGCAGGTCACACAGGAATGCATCCAGGTGGGTTTGGAAAGTGTCCAGAGAAGAAGACTCCACAGCCTCCCTGGGCAGCCTGCTCCAGGGCTCTGCCACCCTCACCATAAAGAAGTGTCTCCCCATGAGCAGTTATGCTGGTGGAAAACATGATTATGGGATTTGAACTTCTTGGAAGCAAGGCCTTCTGCAGGTCACCAAAGGCTCCATAGCCCACCCAGATGCAGGACCTTACACTTGGTCTTGTTGAGTCCTGTTCCTCAAGGCTGCTCTCAGCCACTCCCCACCCAGCCTGGAGTTGTGCTTGGGATTGCGCCCACCCAGGTGCAGGATCTTACACTCGGCCTTGTTGAATGCCATGAGGTTGGCCTGGGCACAGCTCTGCAGCCTGTCCAGGTCTCTCTGGATGGATCCCTGCCCTCTAGCAAGCAGCCTGTGCCACACAGCTTGGTGCCATCTGCAAACTTGCTGAGGCTGCACTCGAGTTCTCTGTCTGCGTCACTGACAAAGATATTCAAGAGCACTGACCCCTGAGGGATGCCACTTGGTGCTGGTCTCCAGGTGGATCCCTGTCTCCTGCCCATTTTCTGTCTACAGGGTTGTCTTCCAGCTGCAGGTTGCATGAATAATGCCTGCCAATGCATGGATTTTCACGTGTGTCACCTGTCCTATTGGTGATTCCAGGCTTGAGGAAAGCTTTGGAACCACACTCAGGAGATGGTATAGGCGTTAGGATTGTTTATCTGAACTACTTGCAGGCAGAGAGGAGGCTGGCTGCAGGTATAACAAGGAAAAGGAAGGAAGGGAACTCCCTATCAGTGAAGTGTGTGCTGTCTGACACACAAACTGAAGCATGAGAAGTAAAAAAATGTAAGCTCCCGTGGGACAGTCAGTTCCAGAAAAAGGAAGCATGTGGCAACACTTGCTGGATCAGAACTGTTATTTGCTGATCCTGTGTGCAGCACCATAGATCAGAGGTAGCTCTAAAGAATTTGGTATTGGAACAGAAGAGTAGAAATTATGTGAGTGAAATCAGATTATGACTTGAAATCTTCCCTTGTCTCTTAAGATACAGTCCCTGTATGACTCATTTCATTTAGATGTTCTGTCTTGGCTGGAATTCATCTCCTAAAGAGTGGGCTCTTAATGTTTCCCTTAAGCAGAAAGAGAATCTACCTAAAACTTAAAGCTAGCCTCAAGCGCATACATACTTTTATTTGTTCAAGTCATTTTCTAACATGAGAAATAAAGGCAGGATACAGGAAGAGTGTGTCCAGCAGATCAAGGGAGGCTCTCCTTCCCCTCTGCTCTGCCCTGGTGAGACCTTATCTTGAGTATTGCCTTCAGTTTTGGGCTCCCCAGTTTCAGAGGGACAGGGATCTGCTGGGGAGGGCTGTGAGGATGCTGAGGGGACTGCAGCACTGCCTGTTGAGGAGAGGCTGAGGGACCTGGGGCTGCTTAGTCTGCAGAAGAGAAGGCTGAGAGGGAATTGAATCAATGTTTCCAAATCTCTGAGGGCTGGGGGTGAGGGCGGGGGGACACAGGCTCTGCTCACTGCTCCCTGAGGTAGGCCAAGGAGCAATGGATGGAAGCTGCAGCACAGGAGGTTGCAGCTCAACACAAGGGGCGACTTCTTGTAAGGCTCCCAGAGCACTGGCACAGGCTGCCCAGAGAGGTTGTGGAGTCTCCTTCTCTGGAACCTTTCAAGGCCTGTCTGGATGTGTTTCTGTGTGCCCTGAGCTAGGTCCTGCTGTGGCAGGGGGGTTGGACTCGATGATCTCTTTGGGTCCCTTCCAACCTCTGCCATCCTGTGAGCCTCTGATCCTGTGATTTACAACAGCAGAAATAATTTCACATCACACTGCAGGAATTTTGACTTGTTCTTTTGCGGCCTTGAAAGAGGAATCGTTTGAACAAGAGAGGTGATGTTTTGAGACAAAGGTTTCCTTTTTCCTCAAAGACTTTTTCAAGAGATATGGAAAGTGTGTTTCAAATAGGACTGCCAGAGCCCAGACTGCATGTGTGAGCTCTGTGGTGCTGCACGGAGGTTGATTAATCAGCCCAGGTTTATAGAAAGCCTTATTTTTTTCCCTTCAAATCCTAGAGATCTGGAAATGCATGAATTTGCAGGCTAGCAGCCTTCCTGCTAGATGTGAATCTAGTCTTGAAGATGTTAAGTAGAGATGTAACTGTGGCACTGGATGCAATCATAATCATCAAAGGGAGATATTTCGAGATACAGAAATTGCAAATTCGGTCCCTGCTGTTACCAGTCCAGCCACAGGGGCCGTTTAACAAAAGATCCCCGAGTTAACGATTGCTGTTCTGTGACAGGGATATTGGACTTATTATACGCTGAACACAAAGGTCTCTGATCCATATTCGTGCCTTGTTTCCTGCTTGGGATTCAGCACCACATGGTGGTAACTGTCTGCTTCACGCAGGCGAGAGTTGTGCTGCGCTAGCAGCGAGCGACAGTATCAGAGGAACATTTCTCTTCCACCTATTTAAACTGTTACAGCACTTTAGGCGCAATTATTGAGAATCCCCGTAGAGCCAGACAAAAAATGTTGCCTCTCTCCAAAGGTGTTGATTCTGGAATGCGGCGGTGCCCGTCTGTGACATTCTTGGTTTGGGGTCTCGGCGGCTGCTGTAAATTGTCCCCTGCAAAATGGGACGGTCAAGTCCAGCGCTGCGTTTCCAGCTCTATTTTAAGCAGCGGTGGCTTTGGCAAGCCGCACGGGGAGCTGAAATCAAATGGCGCTGAAGGTGAACCGATGGAAGAAGACAACTTCACAACAAAGACCGTTGGCTCGCATGTTAATTTGCTTAACTTAATGCTGTCTCTTGTGTATTGCAAAATTGCTCAAGTGAGAATAATAGCTTTTGAACTACTTACGGGCTAATAGGTAGTGATTGTAGTCGCGAAGACTTTGAATAGCTGTGGCTGTTGATTACACAGATTAAATGTGAGTGCAGTTTTCAGTGTGGCTGGTTTCCAAAACCCTCATTTTCTGTCCATCCTTTTGACTTTCATGGCTAATGACACCGACTTCTAATGCGTATTAAATTCTGGGAGTGGGAAGTTAAAATCCTCTTCCTACATCTCCTGGCAGAGCCGTGACTGCAGAAGCATGCCCTGTGCTGCTTTTACCTTGCTCAAGAGTGAATCTATATTAAGCCTGGCACTAGTGGTGGTTCCCATACAATGGGGCATGCTCTGTTCAAGCAGCTGATAGATTATTGATGATTGTGGCAATTGTAGCACTCAGTTTTCATGCACTCCATCCCTTATGTTTTTTCCTCCTCATATCTGAACTGTTTGCCCATCTCTGTGCATCCACTGTGATTTCTCAGCCAATGCTGGTTCCCAAGTTCTTTCTCTAGCTTCTCTCTCTTTTTTTTTTTTTTTTCTTCAGGGCCTAATTATGAAACAGCTTCAAATAAATACAATTTTTTAACAAAAAAACATTCAGCTTCCTGTGAACAATGGGCTGAATTTTTCTCTTTATTCTTGGGGAGTTCTTATTCAGTTGGAGTGCTTTGCAGTTGGCTAGGCCTGAGATTTCTGGGAGCTGTAATTGTGTCTCATTAATTCTTACAGTAATGTAGGGTAACTATAAGGAGCATGCAATTAGTGGTCTGGTCAATGAATAGAGCAGTTAATCAGCAGACAAAGGATGGGGCTCAGGACCTATTAGGCTGAAAGGAAGTGTTACTATTGTCACAGGCAGTAGGAATGCATGCAGACGTGCCTTAAAGTTGAACTGTTTAAGGGAACTGTGTATGTCTTTTTGCTAAACCATTTTCCTACCTATTCCGCTACTTGAGAGAGATTCATTTAAGGTTGCCCGTTGGAAGTCAGAGACCGTATCAGAGGTTTCAGCAGACCGAACAGGCTGCTTAGTGCATTCTCTCACCTTAACAGAGGCAACCCCAGGGTTTAGGAAGAAGTGGGCAAAGAGATGGAAGGAATCCTTAGCTATTCCTCCTAGGTGAGGAAAATGGTAGGTGAATAGAGGAGACTGGTAAAGTTTAAATCAGCCCGTGTGTAGATGCTCACTCAGTCGTACTCTGCATGCTTGTCTTGGGAATGAACCTTGCTTGTTCTGAATGGCTCTGCTTTCAGTGCAGGTTGATGCATGCAGATACTCGTAACAGCTTAAAAGTGGTAGTTCTTGTGGTAACAAACAACGTTTCCTACTTTTACTGTATCTAGGCTTTAACATGCAAGAATCACTACAACTCTAGGCAGTGCTTTGGGTTTTTTAAAAATTTATTTTATTTTATTTTTGTTGGCTTCAGATCAGAGCTTCCAGTTGTTTCTGCCTTTGAAAAATTACAAACCTCATGAATCCTGTGAAATGTTACAACACATGATTTTATATATATATATAAAGGCTTTATCAATAAAACCCTGCCCTCAAGTAACTCTTATTTCATGTAGGCATTGCTTCAAATAGAAAGTAATTTCTTCTCGTCAGTGAAACAGACACTTGGTGTAAAGAAGCAGTAATTAAAATAACTTTTTGGGATTTTTGTTTTTTTTCTTTAGTGGGGGAAAGGGAACTGAACTCTAATAATTACTTCCTATCCAGTGCACAGTGCTTTTCTCGAAGCTGAAACTAATTTTTTCCACTGTCTCCTTTGTACTAACAGGTCTGTGGCTTTATCTCTTCTCATGGTATTTACATCAGCAGCAAGTAACGTTAGAAGAATAAAGTCTCTCAGGCTTTATATTAAGGATTCCATTATTCTATATAATTAGCCCTGATGTGTTAAATATTTGAAACGTTTTCTACTCTCAGGTATGGAACAGTGAACTGGAGTGATCAGAACCACAACTGGCTTGTACCTTTACTCAGGAAATGCTTCTTATCAAATAATAAGGAAGATTAAGCCTAAGTCTCTCTCTCTCTTTCTCCGTCTCTCTTTTTCTGTTTGGATTATATTCCCGCAGGAGATATCAGTTTTGTTCACAATATCTCATGTATTTCTGTTCCCTTGAAACACAAAGAGGCAATGGATTCTGGTATAAATTAGGTAGATTTAATGAAATTTATGAGTTGTAACTTGTGCCTCGAATATCAAGTATTTGAGTAAGGCATAAAGTATTTTGCTGATGCCATTGTTGTCATCCATCCCTTTTTCTTCTTTTTTTTTTTTTTTTTTCATTTTTCTGTGCCTGTTTTTTAAACACTTAGGGGCTGTGGAGTCTTGGGAATGTAAAAGTTTTTGTATGCCATACACAGCGAACCTTCCAAGGTCACATTTTCCTTTACTGTGCCTTCTTTTGAGGAGGCAGGGCAGACTTACCCTGCAAAATGATGAAATGGTGCTACTTGCACACTCAGAAGCTTGGCTCTTACCTCATTTATATGCTGCCTTCCCATTTAATTAGAAAGTGATTTGTCATCTGCTGTCAGCATCAAAAAAAGTTGCTGCTTAGTATCTCTGTTAAGCGTGGCAATTTTAAGAGAAATTTCCTTTCCCTCTCCCCAGTAAAGCTTGTCCTGTTGAAACCCAGATTTGGCTGTAGGAGGCTATTGATCTAGAAGGGATCTTAAATACTTCTGAAGTTGTTGAAATATTAGCTGGGAAGCCACAAATTAATTGTGGTCTTCCATAAGAGCGCAGTGTTATGACTGGAATGGGTGTTGTGATAGGAAAGATAAACACTCCCTAACATGTAAAGATTGATTAAAGGTCTTTAACCTTCTTTTAAACGAAGGGAGTATCTCTATCTCTATCTTTCTTTACATAGACACGCTAAGGTAGATTAAACAACTCCATTGCTCTCCTGAGAACTTCTCTTTTCATAGTACAGTGTGAATCCTACCTGGCCTGTTGCACAGAGTGCAAGGATCCCAGAGCAGGAAAAAGTTTATAGCTGCTAACTAAAAAGGTAATATCTTTATGTTTAAAGTACATTACCTTTAAATAAATCCTTCTGTATACGTTCTATTTCTTCTGGTACAAGGTGCCAAGTGTCTGTCTAGTTTAAGCTATCTGTCTGTGCTTCATCTGTTGTCAGAAAAGGGAGAAATGCTGCTCCCTAGCCAGTTGTTTTATCTGTTTCAGATTTGGTTCTTTTAAGTGGCAGATCTTACAGATCTGACCTTGTTGGAGTTGCTGCTGAAGCTGGTACTGCCACCAAATCATGCTTCTGTTATGAAATGTATCCCAGATGATCAAGAAAATACTGCTTCTTAAAGGGCAGCTGAACTGAAGTGAGCTAAATACCTTCATAGTGAAGTTGTGTAATTAAAACAGTTTCATGTTTTATTTATACAGCATTTCTATCCTAAAGACTCATATCATAGGATTCGGCTGTGGTGCACACAACCAGTAAGGACTTTTCTCAAGTGTACTGCACTGCTGAGAGAAACAGATCACTGAAGTCCCTCCTTTTTTATTACTTGAAATGAATTTGGAAAAGTAAGCTATTTAAGTCGAGAACAGTGACTCTAAGAGCATTTCCTTAACTGCAGTTTGGCCTTGGAAACACCTCAGCAACTTCACCATTGCACAGTGCCTGGCACACTGTTGTGGTTGAGGTCCAAATCAACCCATTGTGGCAGAGCTTATCACCCTGCTCATCAAGTTTGGCTGGGGTGCAGGAAGCAGAAGTTGTGGGGTCAGAATTACCTGGGAGAGCTGATCTGATAAATATTTCCAGAGCACACAATAGCCACGGACAGCTTCATCTTCCCATAAAACGCACTGACAGCTGCTGCTGCTGGGGTAAAGAAGGTGCAGCTCCCTTGCTACGTAACATTGCAGCACCTAGGTAGTCATCCAACAAACATCTGAGTGGGCCTGCATCCATGATCTGCATTGCCTTGTAGCTCCTGGAGTGCAGGCAAGTCTGAGCTAGCAGAAGCAAGTACTTCTAAGCCTTTAGTGTCTCTGCACGTGAAATGGTTTGTGTGGAATTTGAACTAGAATCAGTTCAGTGACCCAGAAGAGAATATGGAGCATTGGCGTGTGGTATGCTCTGTGCACTTTGCCACAGCAAAGAAGCCACTGCATAGGCTGCTTGCAACTGTTGTGTAACATTTTCTATAGACTGCAACAAGGT
Organism: Psilopogon haemacephalus; assembly: GCA_013396835.1. NCBI lineage: Eukaryota > Metazoa > Chordata > Aves > Piciformes > Megalaimidae > Psilopogon > Psilopogon haemacephalus. The sequence continues at coordinate 2,380,988 of VWZI01021156.1, read as the reverse complement.
GGGTTAGAATGGCTAGGAGCAAGAAAAGGTAGTCTCTGTCCTGCCTGTGCTGAAAGAAATTCTCTTGTGACTGCTATCCATGGGAAAGCAGTGGGATCCTGGGGTGCATTAAGGAGAGTGAGCCCAGCAGATCAAGGGAGGCTCTCCTTCCCCTCTACTCTGCCCTGCTGAGACCTCTTCTTGAGTATTGCCTTCAGTTTGGGGTTCCCCAGTTTCAGAGGGACAGGGGTCTGCTGGAGAAGGTCCAGCAGAGGGCCACAAGGATGCTGAGTGAACTGGAGCACTGCCTGGGGGGGAGAGGCTGAGGGACCTGGGGCTGCTTAGTCTGCAGAAGAGAAGACTGAGAGACTGGGATCTCATAAATGTCTCTAAATCTCTGAGAGCTGGGGGTGAGGAAGAGGGGGGACAGGCTCTGCTCACTGCTCCCTGGGATAGGACAAGGAGTGATGGATGGAAGCTGCAGCACAGGAGGTTCCACCTCAACACAAGGAGGGAACTTCTTGACTGGAAGGCTCCCAGAGCACTGGCACAGGCTGCCCAGAGAGATTGTGGAGACTCCTTCTCTGGAGTCTTTCAAGGCTTATCTGGATGTGTTCCTGTGTGCCCTGAGCTAGATTGTCTGGTCCTGCTGTGGCAGGGGCATTGGACTTAATGATCTCTTTGGGTCCTTTCCAACCCCTGCCATCCTGTGAGGCTGTGATTGTTGCTCCTGATTTCATTGCAGTCTGTACTATAATAGGAACCAAAACCCTTCCTTACTTATCGTTCAAGCTGTGCTGGAACTGTGATGATTTGGGGCCTCTGTACAACTTGCGAGTTATGATTGACATTGTGATGGTGGTGTTAGATTGCAAAATATCTCTGCATATCTACTTCTGCTTCCAAATGCCTGCTAGAGGGACCATGGACACTGCACTTAACGGAGTATGTTTTGACTGGCATGTAAGAGGGATTAGTAGGACTGGGAAAATTTATTTTCTTGCCAAAACCTAGCAAATGCAGTGCAGAAAATGTCCATGTTGGCAATAGGATGGTGATAGGTACTAATTCACTGAGAGGAAAGAGAGTTTGGGGTGTTTTTGAAAGAATGAAGTAGTTACTGAAGGACCACAGGAGGGCAGGGCAAGCGGTTTGACTGCAAAGGTGCCCCATGCCCTAAAGGCATCTCCTGAAATGTATGAGAAGGATTTTGGACAGTGTGAGAGTTTCTCCCAAGGGCAAAGTCCATGGTGATCAAAATTTGCCCAGAGTTGACACCCTTCAGTCTGAATCCTCTCACTGTTGGCTGCTATGCCTGCACCAAGTTTCATGTGATCCCCTTGAGTTGCACATAACTTTCTTCCTATCCACATTTATGTCTTATTATCACAAAGTAAGAACAGTCATAGAGGATCAGACTAAACATCTGTCTAGCCAAGTATCCTGTTTCTGACAGCAGCCTAGGGGTGCATATAAGAAAACGTCAAGCATGTAATGATCCTTTCTTGGTGTACTCTCCTACCTTCTGCTGAATCATGGCCTTGAGACTTCCTGAGCCAGAGATAATACCCACATTTTTCATCCCTCCTCTCAGTTTCTTTACTGGTGCAAGCCTTGGAGACCTACTTTCTGCTTTGTTTAAAACCATTTTCTTATATGCAGTATCTTATGCAAGTGCTCTTTCTTACGCCAAACTGGAAAGCTCATACATCTGTTTTTTTCCTGTTTAAATTCTTCCTTGGGATCTCTTCTTCCTTCACAGCTACAGGATAAGTTAGTTGTTAATTCATTTCTCTTTGCTCTGTTAGTTAGCCATTCATTAACGCCGGGGGAAGGGTGTGGGAGTCCCTAGGGAAGCTGCTGGCTATATAGGCATTGTCTGCAGGAGCAGGATAGCTCCATTTTAGCTGCTGTGCTAGAGAATAGGGAGGAGTTAAGGTGCTCAGTCCAAAACAAAATAACTGAAAACTAAGAGTCCCAGGAGCCTTCCAAGTCTGGAAACCTGGCATTTCTGTGCACAGCAAACGCGAGCAGCACAGGTCCTAGTATGACAAGAAGTAAGCAGCTGGTTTTGAATGATGTGGATGATCAAGCACGAAAATAATTTGTTTGGCTCCTGTTATCCAACAAGTTGTGGCTGGTTCTTTTCTGAAAAGGATAAAATGGTGCTGCACTTCACACTGTCTCCCTCCCCCTTCTCTGCAGCAGCAAGCAAATATCTCTGTGGAAGAGCTGTGGTGTGAGCAAACACAGTATTGAGCCAGGAAATGTTTATGGAGGAGGATGTGAAAACCTGAAGGAAAACCTGAAGGGAAAAGTAGGTCTTAAAAAAAAAAACAAAAAAAACCAACCCCTCCCCAACAACTCCTTTCCTTTTCCCCTCCAGATGTAAAGGAGTTTAAAGTTGCTTCATATTTTTTAGTGTGTGTGGATTATCATAAAATAAATCATAGTGGTCCTATAATTGTGGGTGTTATCAGGTTTTTTTCCAACTACAGTATTTGCTTCTTGGAGAACTTGCTAGGCTAGTGTTGGTATCAGCAGGAAGAGCAGACCCACAGCCTTTCTACTGGCAGGCCACAAGGCTTTAGATGCTTGCACTTGAAAAAAAATTGCCCTTACTCTACTTGTGGAAGGAGGAGACGAAGGCTGACTTGAAGAATAATGAAGCTGACATAGAGTTATTTATGGGACCTTTCTGCCTCTGAGGAAGAACATTGCAGAAAGCAACAATACAGTTACTTAAACCCAGAAATGTGTAAGCATGGGAGGTGTAATGGGTGAATTAAGGGCTTAAGTCAGTCTCTTGGTATACAAAATAAGTCTGAGGTGCTGGGGTATAAATACAAGTAAGTATGAAGATGAGTATCTCACATTTTATGTAGTAGAGAGGACTGTATGACAGCTTAAAGTGAAAGAAGGGTGAGTGACTTGGAGATGAACTGGTCTCTGGGGCTGGGTTCAGCATTCTTGGGCATTGCCATTCTGTCCTGAGGGTCTGGAGGTGTGGGGCTGTGTCTTTTAGGCATCCAGATACTGCATCCACTCTTGCTTTGTCTTCATAATGTGGAGCAGGTGTTAAACTATGACCTAGTGTGGCTGACAACCATTGCCTGATCCAGTATGAAACTGTATTTCTATCCTTGCAGTAGCCCTGAGTTGCTGTATCCCATCCCTGCATGTTGCCTAAACTATGCAGTTTCTGTCCAGCTGTGGATGAGTTCTTGCTTTGCAGACTGGTAGTGTGCTTGGTGCTGATGAAGTCCGTGTTCTGGAACTGCACAATGATGTTCATGTGCCCATTAGCCACCTGAGTTGTTCAGGTGCTGATGTCCTGCTTGTGCCAAACATAAATTGAGGACACCTTGAGTAACTAAAAGCAGGAATGGAGAGTGCTCCAGAGCACCTTTTAATGGAAGTAAAGGCAGGCTTTTCACATAGGAATGGCTGAAACTTGCCTAACAAGTTCTAAGCAAAATGTAAGAGATGTAAAACCATTTTTAGAGGCACTTTACCTGCCTGTGTGTTATGAATTCGAGGCAGCCTTTCCAGTCATCCCTCTGCCGTTATTCCTTCGCTCTCCACGTTTCCTGCCTGCAAAACCAAGACTTTGATCCTGTGTGCCTCCTCATCCTCACTCTGCTGTGTGAAATTTGCCTTGCCCTGCATTGCAAGGGCTTGGTGGCAAGTGTGCTGTGTGTTGAGTTAGAATGGTGGTGATGGCAGAGTGGATAACTCAGCCACTTTGCTGCCCTTTTCAGATATTACGAATTTTAAATCATATTTATTCCCTGAAATGGTGTCTATGTTGTACTGACTGTGTGGGTTACCATTCGTCTCGCTTGCTGTATTTTAAAAACCTGATGCCTGCTATCTTATCCACTGCTTTATGGATGTGTAAAAAGCTCTGAAAGCAGCTACATAGTGGAATTTAGCAGCGCATGGTATATTTTATTAGGATTAAAAGCTTGCGAATTAATACAGTGGTTCTGAGAGCTGCAGGATATACCTGCCTGAAAAAATAGCAATGCTAGCTTGCTATGATGTCTGTGTGTTTGCTTTTAGTTTGCAGAATGTCTCTGAGAGACAAGCTTCCTGCTAGCCAATTTATTTTTCAGATAACAGCGACTGTCTAGAAGCACACTCAGGAGGAAAACACAGTAATTAATTTGTCACTGAAACCTGAGGGGTCCTCTTCCTCCTATAGGTGATAATGAAGGTTTTGCATGTAATTAGTCGGAATAATTAGCACGTTTCTGGTAACAAATAGACCGAGTGGTTCTCTGCAAATAAATTAATTGTTGTGCTAAGAGAGGCAATTGTCTCTTTATTGTCTGACAGTGCCCCTTGTTTGCGCTAAAGCCTATTCCAGACCTTAGCAGCTTTACACAAACTGGGAGAAGAATCTATAAAATTGCACCTCAGCCGACTGCTTCTGGGAAGCGTCAAGACCACCAAGGGACTTGTTTGTCAGGACTTGTTAAACGATTTGTAATCTTGAGCGTGCATTTCGCTCTATTAACAAATAAATCGTTGGAACCAACTTAGCGTGGGTAAGCACCGACAAACACGGCAAAGGAAGCGCTGGCTCCGGGCGGCTGGGAAAAAGAAACCTCTCGGACAAATAATGCAGCAGGAAATTCGTAACAAAGCTGAACAAATCCTAGAATTCCACATCTAATCACACAACCAAGTGGAACTGGTTTTACGTGCTCCGTGCTCCTCGCAGTGCAAAATCAAACTGCGATGTGTGTGCCTTTTGCTTCGCTGCGGCAAACAGCTAAGTGCTTCACAGGATGTCAGGGCTTGGAAGGGACCCAAAGGCATCATCCAGTTCCAGCCCCCCTGCCGTGGGCAGGGACACCTTACACTAGATCAGCCTGCCCACAGCCTCATCCAGCCTAGCCTTAAACGCCTCCAAGGAATTTGGCTTCCACCACCTCCCAGAAGCTGTGCCAGGTGCCAATGTATAATCTGTCCTGAGCGCCTGCAGCCCCTGCCTGCTGCATGCCTTAGTGCAGCTCTGTTAGTCTGTGAAGCTGTGTAAGAAGGATGCATTCAGTCATGGGATGAGAGAGGGAGATTGCTGTGGTGATCTCAGCCCGGGGTGCATGGTGCATGGCAGTACTCTTGGTTCCAAAGAGGGGTCAAGGCTCTGTCAGATGGCCTTGATGTGTTCTGCAGCCACAGCGCTGGGCATCACAAGCCAGTGTGTTAAACGGCTCCATGATTGGTGCTAGTGACAACTCTTGGCTGCAGAAAAAAAGCATCTAGAGTTAATATTGCTTTCCTTAAAATCTTTCCTTTGGTGCTAGCTCTACCTGCTGAAATATGCTATTTATATTTGAACTGCTGCCACGCACTGAATTTGGTATGATGAACAAAGTCTTGATTCTTCAGCTTTTAAATAAAGCACAGGTTTTTTTTTTTAAAATAAAATTTTATTTTTTTTGTTGCTTTAGAGGCTTCTATATGTGGTGACAGCACTGAGTTAGTGAAATAGATGTCTTCTCCCTTCACTTGTGTTCTATTTGTACCAATAACCCTGAATTCACATAGTTTCCTCTATGAAACCACTTGCAAAACTGTTACCCAATACTGCATCTACCCATTCTGATATCAGTTGCTGGTCCTGCCTCTCAGTGCTTTAACTACAGTTCACAAAGATGGAATAAATCTGAGTGTGGTAGACAGATCTTAGCCCATTCCTGGTGTAGCTTTGTAAGAGTTGAACCACCTCAGAACTTCTTGGGATGGCAGCATGGCTGTACACAGTAGTGGGCAAAGCAGACATGAGTATTGGTAATGTTTGCCCTAATCCTGTGCTAGAGAGTTTTCTAGGAGGACAGCTTTAGGGAGTTGTTAGTTTAGCTTTCCATGCTGCTTTGCTCCAAAGACTGAATAGTACTGATAACTTCCAAAAGCCTTCTGGAATGTGCTTTTAGCAGCTGCTAGTAGCTTGAGTTTTTACATCTTTACATGGTAGGATTAAGTGAAGGCACTTACAAGAGCTGGAAAAGAGGTTTTTTTTGGCTGTTGTTTAGATTTATTTTTTTTTTAGCCCCCTCGATTTAGTTTTAATCTAATCTCTTCTGGGCACCAAGCAGAGCTGAAATCTAAATTGAAGTGATAGCAGTTGATCAGGTTCTCATCATCTGTCTTTGCTGTCATTGGAGCTTCCTTTGTGATCTGCAGCTGACTGAGAGAAATGAAAACTTAATTGAATTCTTTAGCTCACTAGATGGTTATTTATAGATAGGTGTGTTGAAGCATGGTCACGTAGGGCAGAGTTCTGTTTCTTGCCATGAATACAGCAACTTTATTGGTTTAATTACCAGCAGGGCCTTATTTGACTTTTGTGAAAAAGCAGGATGAATCTTAGCTTTGTACCATGACTTGGGAGTTGGTCATGATGACTGACAACAGACCAGAGACCTGGATCATCCTGGTAAGGTTCCAGGTAATGCTGATCTCCCACCTTTTCATTTTGTAACTGAGTCAAGGATTGAGGAGGGTTTTAAAGAAGGTGTTTCACAAAAACGTGCTGGCCCCTGTGAAATAGGATAAATACCTTGTAGGGTCTTCAAAAAGAGTTGCAACCTTTTGCCTTTGCTTCAGTTTCCCTCGTCTGTAGTTGGCATTGATAGGAACGTTTTATCGTGCAGGTTTTGCACCATTGGAACAGCAGCATCACTGTGCCTTAAGTGAACAAGCAGCAGAGAGAAATTCAACCTTCTCAAATGGTTGTAATACAAAGCATGCAAAAAGCATTTACCCAAAATGATTTTTTTGTTTTGTTTTATTAGCTGCCAGAAATAGTAGCTCAAACTCGAAAAGCAGAGATTTTAATTGCAATATGCTGCCTGGTCACTATAAAAGTTTTCCAGCGTCGTATTCCAGGTAGATATATTGTCACTAGAAACTTTTCTAGTCACTGTGCATTGATTCCACATGGGGAACTTTTCTGCTCCAAGTTAAATATGAACATAGTTTTCTGCTTGCAAGCTCTGTGCTGCTTTTTAACTTGGAAAATAAGTTCCTTGACCAAGGATTTGATCAAATGAGGGAGAAGAAAAACCTAAATGAAACTGTAGTTTAATTTTGTTAGAAAGGAGTAGGGCATAATTTCAATATTGGTTTTTTTTCCCCATTGAGTAATTGCATTTCCAAATGTCATTACAGTGGAACAGATTTAGGAATTTGGGATATACATAGCATTTATTCAGATAAATGTCCTTGTATTTTGCTTGCTAATTCACTGTGTATTTGCAGAGCTGACCTAAGCACCAGAGCAAACATTGACAGGTCAGCTTTTTGGGAAGTATGAGAGAAATATCTAACAATCAGCAAAGGCTGCCGTGTGCAAAAGCACTGGCTCAGAGCAACAGACTTCTTTTTGTTCCAGTCTTTACCCATTCCTCCTTCTTAATGATGCTCACTGAAGTTCACCACCAAAACACTTTGAAGCCTTTATTCACTCACAGGCTACAAATTGCAAATAGCAGCTCAGCCTTCCTTGGACATTTTTTATATTCCAGAGGGATAAAAATAGTTCCTGTGAGCACTGGAATTTAAAGGTTCCTAACAGTACTCAGATGTTTCCAGCAGTCAAGTAAAGTTGTGGGCAAAACTGGACTATATTTCATAAGAGGAAGGCAGGTTCTGAAGGAGCAGTTGCTGCTTCTGCCCCCTGAGAGTGAAGTGAATTCCCATCACTCATCTGTAGTACCCTGTCATTTAATCTGAATGAGTGCATGGTGGATGAAAGTTGCTGTGGATGGCACTGTTCCTTTCTAGACTGAGGAGTGTTTATTACTTTGATAGCAGGAAATTAAATCGTATGTGCAGAGCTAATAAAATGTTACAGATGCTGTCACCGCACGCTGAAGTGTTGAGAAGTGCAATGAGATAGACCTGGTAATGTCTGTGGCCCTTTAAAGGGAAGTCTCTGGGTTGCTCTCATCAATTATTCCCGCAGCTTAATAAGAGAACAACAATAATGGATAGTCTTAAACTTCAGCAGGAGGGAAGAACCCCTGATTTTAAGAATAATCAGAAAGCTTTGCACTCTGGTCATGGGAGATGTAGGCAAATTTGTCTACCATTACCTGAAGGGAGCTCAGAAGGGGCAGCCTCTTCTTGGTGGCAAGTGGCAGGGCTGGACAACATGGTTTCAAGCTGTGCCAGTGGAGGTTTAATCTGGATACTAGGAAATATTTCTGCACTGAAAGGGTTCTCAAACACTGGAATGGTCTTGGGCAGTGGTAGAGTCCCCACCCCTGGAGGAGTTCAAGTGGTGGGTAGACCTGGTGCTTAGGGACGTGGATTAGTGTTGACCCTTTAGTGCTGGGTTGAAGGTTGGATTGGATGAACTCTGAGCTCACTTCCAGCCAGATATGTTCTATGAGTTTGAATTCATTGTCAGATTGAGGGTTCAGCCACAGAATCAGCTTTTGGTATGGAGGAGCTATGAAGGGACAACTGGAGCAAGAAAGAGTATAAAGAATGGCTTGCTTTCAGAAATAAAGGCAGTGTAGAACAACACTGATTTCACAGCAATTATCTTCCACTCTTCAAAATTCTCAGTACCAATCTAAGGCAGACTTGCTTCTTCATGGTTGAAGCATGGCAAAATGCAGTTTCAGTTAAAAGAAAAAAATGGATCATTTTTTTTTTTAAATTTAGATTTTATTTTTGTGATTCCTCAAAAAAAACCCAAAACAAAACCAACCTAAGATATTTGCCAAGTTTCAACTCTACAAAGTCAACTCAGCCCTCCTAGGAGCAATTATGCAACTGCAAAGGCTGCCAAGTGCTGTTTTGTAACCAGCATCACTGGAATATGCAAGACTCAACAAGATGCTTATCTGTCAGGGATGGTGTAGGATTAGTGAAATTATGCTTCAGGAGGCTTGGATTTAGATAGCCTTTGAAATCCTACAGACTGAAGGTCTGGCCCAGATGATTCTAGGAACAGGCTGTAAGAGCCGTTACATAATGGGATCAGCACTGAAAGGAAAAGGTAATGTGTTCTCCAAAATATCTGCCCTGTTCTCATTGATCTGTGCCAAAGTGCTCTGCTGCTGCAGAGCCTGAGTGCCTGGTGCCTTGTAGCACCCACTCCTTGGATATCTAATTCTTACCTTTCAATGACAAAATGAGGGCAGAAGTCTTCTTGGAAGCATCTCCACCCAGTTAGGTATCTAAGTGTTGCACACGGAATCTTCCTGAGGATCTGGCCCTTAAATATCAAGCTGGTAATCTCTACTGGAAACCAGTTCAGCAGAAACCTACAGGCAGCAGTTTCAGTCCAGTGCTGCCTGTCACTTAGACGTGCAAAAGTGGGGATTTGGCACAAACTAAGCAAGACAGGGGACTGCTGGAGTTGTTTGTTTTTGTGGCTTTAGACGCAGAAATGCAGGTCTGCTCCAACCAGTGTAAAACCTAATGCCTAATTCAATGAAAACACCACACGTTTCTGATCATGAAGTTGCCTTTCACTTCTGAAATGAGCCTTTCCAGAACGCCCGAAAAAACCAATTTGCAGTGGCAGTCATTATGGTATAGATTACATCATGCTTGTTTGGATGCACACGAGGCTTCAGACCTGCTGCTAAACCACTATTAGCCTTTGCTCTCCTTGCTTGAGGAAGCACTCTAGTGCTAGCTGCTGTTTAATAGATGTGGCTAAGGCTGTGTTTATCTGTTCAAGGCTTACTGGTTGTGTTATGCTTACAGATCTCCATAATTAGGACTCCAGATTCCATAATTACAGCTGCAAAGGAGAACCATTTTGACAGAGCTTGTTTTGACTCTTGAATTTGTGAAGAAAGGGTTTGGTTTGGTTTTGGGCTTTTTTTGGGGGTGCTACTGCTTCAATTGCACCTGGATTTTTATTGGTTTACCATAATTCTTACCTCCTTTTGACAAAGACAAGGCAGCAAAGGTTTAAGTTGTAAGCAAGTCATCTCTTTTTCTTTGAGATCCTAGTTGCTACTTGTCAGATAACCAGCTATTGAGGACAGTCTTGGAACCTGCATATGATCCTGCATTTAACTTCATTATCCTTACATACATACAAACAGAAGCAGAATGGGACAGATTTTTCATAGCTGTTTTATATTTTATAGTCATAGAATCAGGAAATCAGTCAGGGTTGGAAGAGACCACCAGGATCATCTAGTTCCAACCCCCCTACCATGGGCAGGGGCACCACACACTAGATCAGGGTGTGCACAGCCTCATCCAGCCTGGCCATAAACATCTCCAGGGATGGAGAGAAATGAGGAGATCAGTATTATGCAGCAAAAACACAATTGCAAGCAAGAAATTTATGAACAAATAATTTTTCCCCCCCTGCATTACAAAATGTTGCCCCATAATATGAGAGATATTTATGAATTTTATTCATCAGCAACCTGTGATTCATGGTTTGTGGCAATCTTACACTCAAGAAGTTGACTTAGCGGCATAGGAGTGTCTTTAATCCATCAGAAGTAATTCAGGCTTGCAAATTTGCCACCAAAAAGTATAACCTTTGGCATTTGTAACCTTTCAGTATCTTAAGGGGGGCTACAAGAAAACTGGGGAGGGACTTTTTAGGCTGTCAGGTAGAGGTAGGACTGGGGGGAATGGAACAAAGCTGGAAATGGAGAGATTCAGACTGGAGGTTAGGAAGAAGTTCTTCAGCATGAGGGTGGTGAGAGTCTGGAATGGGTTGCCCAGGGAGGTGGTGAAAGCCTCATTGGTGGAGGTGTTTAAGGCCAGGCTGGATGAGGCCGTGGACAGCCTGATCTGGTGTGATGTGTCCCTGCCCATGGCAGGGGGTTTGGAACTGGATGATCCTTGTGGTCCCTTCCAACCCTCACTGATTCTGTGATTCTATGCTTTTCTTGGAAGTTTTCCTCTATCAGTGATGAGTTAAAAAAAAAAAGTCTGAATGAATGCTGATCATGGCACACAATGTAGTTCAAGATGTTACTGCTTGTCAGGCTGAGAAGACCAGGACAAATTCAAAGTTTCTGCCCCATGAAAGAAAAAAAAAAAAAACCACCAAAACCCCAAAGTTCTAAAAGGGAAAACTCACAAAAATGAGGAGATTTCTTGAAAAGGAATTTAAAAGGGCAACCAACAGGGTAAAATGATTAAAGACTCTACATTAGAGGCTCAAAGTAAAGGGGAAAAAAAAAGAGAACCTTTTCCTAAAACCAGCTTGGCCAGCAGTAGAGCAACAAGGCACTGCTCAGAAATGCAAATGACAGATCAGCAGGATGAGATGGATTTTGTCCCAGGATTCACAGTGCCATTGCAGGAGTTCTAGAAGAACTCAAATATGGAATTGTTCACTTACTAGCTACAGTGGGGAATTATTCATATTATTGAAGGGATGAATAGTGTTAAAGTGGTTTGTCTTTTTAATAGAGGAATAGCTAGTTAAAGATCAGAAACAAGAGGTAGAAAAACTCCTGAGTTTGTCAGTGTCTCCTCCTGTAGAATCTACAGTGCAACCTGAACTAGTCAACAGCCTGATCTAGGGTAGGGTGTCCCTGCCCATGGCAAGGGGGCTGGAACTAGATGATCCTTGTGGTCCCTTCCAACCCTGACTGATTCTAGAAGTAGTTTAAGAAGAGTAGATGACAAGCTGCTAAACTGAAAGAAATGAGTGGACACAGCTTTCTGGGTCAGGCTATCCCTAAAACTCCCAAGTTGCCCAAACTGGAATGGTACCACAGAAGAAATTCTTGTTCAGTTCCTCTAGTCTTTCCTTAGTATCTTGTGCTGTCCACCTGTTGCTTCCAGGTAGACTTCCATTGTGATCTTGTTTAGCCAGCTTTATGTTCTAGAAAGCTGAGCGTGCTCTTGCCTAGTTTATTGCTTGAATTGTGCCCAGAGAAGGGCAACAAGGGTGGGGAGGAACTGGAGCACAGCCCCAAGAGGAGAGGCTGAGGGAGCTGGGGGCGTGCAGCCTGCAGAAGAGGAGGCTCAGGGCAGACCTCATTGCTCTCTACAACTACCTGAAGCCAGGTGGAGCTGGACTCTTCTCCCAGGCACCCAGGGACAGAATGAGTGGACACAGTCTCAAGCTGTGCCAGGGCAGGTTCAGGCTGGATGATTGGAAAAATTTCTACACGGAAAGAGTGATTGGCATTGGAATGGGCTGCTGAGGGAGGTGGTGGAGTCCCCATCCCTGGAGGTGTTTGAGAGGAGCCTGCATGAGGCACTTAGTGCCATGGGTTAGTTAATTAGAAGGCGATAGGTTGGACTTGATGATCTTGGAGCTCTCTTCCAACCTGGTTAATTCTGTGATTGATTTGTAAGACTATGGAGTCAACAATTCTGGTGGGTGCAGAGATTGTTTGTCTGGAGTGTGTGGAGACTGTAGAAGCTTTGCTGCTTGTAGTAAATTCACAGCACTTTCCACTTGGCCTGGGTTGCTGGACCCTGTCTGTTCACTGTTCCACTACTTCCTCTGTCATTCAGAGCTCACCAACTTTGCTGTGCTTCAGGCTGGTACCTTCACTTCTTAGGAAGTTCCTCTCATAGCTTAGGCTTGAAACAATTTTTTTTTTTTTTCATTTTTCTCCCCACACATCGAATGTTTCCAAGAATCAATCCTGGTTTCTTCCTGACTGAGGCAGACAAATGATGCCTTTAAACGTTTCCTCTCTTCTCCGTGTATTTCCCTGAATAGTCATGACTGCCATGGCAATTAAAAGCTTACCTGATGATTCAGGCCAGCCACCCATATCTCAAACGCCCCAGACACACGCACTGTTGATGATTCTTCATTTAGAAACTGGCCATGTCAATTTATTTTAAAGTGGCTGGAGCCCTGCAGTGCTGCTGAACAAACACCTCAATGTAATAATATGTTTGATACACGAGCCCCGGTGTTAGCTTAATTCCACTTCGGGATGTGGAGAATCACAGGCAGCTTCTTCCCGGTGAATGGTTGCGTTTAATTTGTTTGCCGAAGCAACACAGGACTTTGCATCATAATAGGGACAGAAAGGCCTTGAACTGCTCATTCCCCAGGGCGAGCCAGGAAATGGGGAAGAGATCCAAACATGTCCAATATCCACCGCGAAGAGCAGCAACTTTCTGGCCAATTTTTGATAACAATTTGCTGACATGAAAATTGCCTATTGTGGAGTGCTTTTGAAATCCTCCTGCGCTGTGAATGCTTCCGTTTGCATGAGGCAAATATCTAATGGCAGCAGATTGCTTGTTTGGGACAATGTAAAATGACCTGAAGTAAGCATCTTCCGACGACACCTTGGCTGAACAATCAGTAGATTGGTTACAATTCCGAATGAATTTCTGCTCTGCCTGCCACTTGGTAGCCAGGAACTAGTGCAGATGTGGTGTTTGCCGGTGACTGGTTTTGTGGGGAATGTTTGTGCATCCCCTGAATACAAGCAAAGTAGATGCTCAAGGTGGGAACTCACCATCCTTTGACAGTAGTTTTAGGAAGTAAGTTCTGGTAAGTTGACCTCCTCTGAACGATGAGGTAAAATCTCAGGGTACTGGAAGTGCTGAAATGGAACCTTTTTCAGTAGTAAAGATTTGTAGTTAGCCTAAAATCAACAGGATTTTGCCTTTCTGCTTCCCTCTGACCAGGTCAAATCTTTTCATATATATGAGTTTTCNAAAAAAACCAAAAAACACCCCAAAAAAAACCAAACCCACAAGGAACCAAAACAACCAAAACCCAAACCCTCTAACTTCATAAAAATAACATGAGTTAAGGTTTTGTTGTCTCTGAGGTATCCTTCAATATCAGTTATTTAATCCTCGGTTGGAAGATTTTCCATAAGGGAAACTTTAAGCAAAGCACAGCTGCCCCAGATGCTCAGAATCTTGGGAAGGTGCAGTGTGAAACAGCAAATCCTGCAGCTTATTTTTCCTTGCTGTCTGCATTCCTTTGCTGTTCTTTGGTACTTGCTTTCAAGATTTCTACCGTTGCTGGAATAAACAGTAGACATGATGTAAAAGAGAGCTCTCCATCAGCTCCAGAGAGAAGCCATAACGGCCCAGATAATCCTCTGGGTCAGCAACGTGTTCCTGAGATGGTGATTTCTGTGATGTTTTTGTGTGGTTAGCCGACAGGGCTGAGCATTTGCAGCCCAAAGAGGGTCTGTGCAGTTTGCTTACAGGTGCTGAGTCTTTCTGTTCTGAGTCTTTGTCCCATGATTGATACTCTGAAGATATTCATAGCTGATTTCTGTCGATATGAATGCCTAGAGAATTCTTTGAGAACATCTCAGTCGCTCTGACCCTGAGGGTTGCTCTGGAATTCATGGAGTGCACTGACTCCCTGCCTTGCCTAGTAGCCTGTAAAGATTCAGCTCACTCTCATCTCTTCACTTCAGCAGCCTAGAATGATGCAGCATAACTTTGGGAAACAGCAGCACTAAATTAGAGATGCAAGCTGCAGACTGTAGTATTAAAAATGTGTTCTCCTACTGTGGCCTAATTTGCCTTTTTCTTTTTATGCTGATAATGTATCTGAACCCACACTGTGAGCAGTGTGCAATGAGTTTCTGGGCTTTTTGGCATCTGTTATGGACAAACTGTGGATTCTCTGCAGCTTCAAACAGCAAATGAAATGAGAAGATCGATGGAATTCGTGTCTAGATGTGTGCCATGGAAATGTGCCTAAACAAATGTAATTCTGCAGCAGGAGCTCTGAAATCATGTTGAGGCTAAAAAAAAAAACCCAAAAACCCAGACCTTGCTTATCACGTGAATTAATTAACTGCAAACCATTTTCTTTCTCCCGTTGTTACCCAAAGGAAAGGGCTGGGGATTTGAATCCTGTAATTCAGCACATAAAACTGCTGTTGGAACCTCTGGCTCAGGAAGCCCTGAAACCGCAGGGTGCTGGAAGTGTAACCAGGGGAAGGATCACTCTGTGCTTGCCTTGCTCTGGTACTTTTCCTTAGGCATCTGCTGCTGGCTGCTGTCACAGCCAAGATGTCCAACTAGATAAAGCTTTGTTCGGAGCCAGTGTGGTCACTCTTATGCAAGAAGACATCTGATCACGAGTGGTTTTGATCTCCAGCACCTTCCAGGACCACACCACAGCTAAGGATGAATGAAACGAAGGAGGTGAAGGCAGTGAAGGGGAAAAGGATTTGGGGGTCCTAGTTGATGGGAGGTTGACCATGAGCCAGCAATGTGCTCTGGTGGTCAGGAGAGGCAATGCCATTCTGGGGTGGATTAGAAGAGCTGTGGTTAGTAGGTCGAGAGAGGTTCTGCCCCTCTACTCTGCCCTGGTGAGGCCACATCTGGAGTACTGTGTCCGGTTTTGGGCTCCCCAGTGCAAGAGGGACATAGAACTGCTGGAGAGAGTCCAGCATGGAGCCATAAAGATGCTGAAGGGAATGGAACAGCTCTGTTATGAGGAGAGCCTGAGGGAGCTGGGGCTGTGCTGCTGGGAGAAGAGGAGACTGAGAGGTGACCTCAGCAATGGTTATGGATATGTGCAGGGTGAGTGGCAGGAGGCTGGAGCCAGGCTCTGCTGGGTGATGCCCAGGGACAGCACAAGGGGCAGTGGATGGAAGCTGAGGCATAGGAAGTTTCACGTTAACATAAGAAGGATTTTTTTCCCCTGTGAGGGTGACAGAGCACTGGAACAGGCTGCCCAGAGTGGGTGTGGAGTCTCCCTCTCTGGAGATACTCAAACCCCACCTGGATGCATTCCTGTGTGACCTGGTCTAGATGGTGCCGCTCTGGCAGGGAGATTGGACTGGATGAGCTTTGGAGGTCACTTCTAGCCCCTGACATGCTGTGATACTGTGAAACCACGACTGGAGCCAATTTTAAAACACTGTTATTCAGATTTGGAGTAATTTCAAGGAATGTTGTGCTGTCCAAAAATATGAAAATCCACTGGATGTAGAGAACTACTCAGAACTGATAGATCTTCACGTGTTCTAAAAGGCTTTGGAGTAGCAAAGAAGTGGTTACCTTGTGATTCAGCTACATGAGCTACCTTGATGGATGCTATACTTAACTCTGTACCCTTCCAGCACAGCCTGCTATGAGCGTGCCTTGGTTCTACAGTAATCATTTGGAAATACACCTTTCCCCCTCGTTCTATGTCGGGGTTTTTTTTTTTTGGGTTTTTTTTAGATTTTATTGTATTTATATATAGTTTTATTTTGTTTGGGTTTGTTTGTATGTTTGTTTTGATTGTAGTGGGTATTTTTTTGGTAATTTGTTTTCTGTTTGTTTGGGTTTTTTTCCCCTAAAATATTACGTCTTTTGTAGCTGGTTAGGTTGAAGCACCTAACACAAGGAGTCCTAATTTTGTCTGGGGTTTTTAGATGCTGCTGCATTGTACATCTGACCACTATTTGCAGCTGAGGTGGTTAGGAGCCAGTTTTTTTCTGAAAGCTTCTGCAGTCTGCTTGAGCTGCTCCCTCTCTTTCCAGATCATAGATATTTATGTAAGGCTGTGAAAGTGTGAGTTAAAGAGTTTTGCTAGCAAAGCAATAAATAATTCATTCTTTTGTTTAAATAATGCACCCTCTTTCCCGAATCTTTGCTGTCAGGAAAGTAGGCTTGGCCCTGGATGATCGTCTCCTGGTGAGCATATGAGAAAAGAGGCCTGAATTTGCCACTGCCTCAAGTTGTCTTCCTCAAACCTGCAACCAGGGCAGACAGTCCTGGAAGAGGGCGAGTGAATTCAGATTTGACTCCGAGAGGGATATGGTCAAGGGCTGCTTTAGCCACATCTGTTCACACTGTAGTGAGCAAAAAGTGGGAGAAGAGCTGAATCCTGTTGTGCCTGACCCAGCAGCTAAGCTGTTTGCAGTCTCTGGCTTGAGTCTGGAGAGTGTTTGGACAGAAGTAAGATGTGTTGGGCAGCTGACGGCAAATAAGGGAACCTTTGGCCATGAGCACATGTTTTTGTTGTTACTGACCTTTCAGATACTGGAAACAATGCTACAACAGCGTCAGTGCACTTGCTTGTGCCCCAGCTGTCCTTTGGAGAGTGCCTGAGAAGCACCAGCTAGAATTAAAGATATGAAGAGCAATGTAGCACCATTTGTTTGCTGTGGGAAGAGCTGCTTATCCCCTGCGGTTTGGTGCTGCAACTGTCCAAATTAGGTGCAGTTCTCCTTCAGATGCCCTTTGGATAGGATGATCTAAGGGAGCTAAATCTATTCTGCAGTATGTAGACAAAAAGAAAAGGAGAGACCATTGCAAAGGAAGCAGGAAGTCTGAGGCAGCCTTGATTTGATTTCCATAAACGTTTGCTCTAAAGATGCAGCAAATACCAATATGAAAAAGCTATTAAAGTAATCTCATTTCTCACCCCCCTCTTCCCCCCCC
>VWZI01021156.1:2334465-2354526 GCA_013396835.1 Psilopogon haemacephalus | reverse complement strand
TCGACGGAATTCCCCCCCCCCCCCCCCAGTTTTTTTCTCTCTGTGTTTTTTTCCTCGTCTTTAAGCTCGAGTGTCTGGAAACACAGAAATGTGCTGCAGGTTATTCACATGCAGAAGCGAGGGCAGAATGTGTCCCTTTCTGTTTGCTCAGTGAGGCTAAGCGCTGCTTTCCGAGCGCCGTACCTGTGCCTCCGAGCCCCGCAGCTGCGATACGCAAGAGCAGCTTTGGCATTTCCTCCTTTCCCCTACGGGAGGTGAGTCCTGCGGAACCTGCAGGCTCCTGCGCGGAGATGAAGCTTGCCAGGGCAACTGTCCCGCACGAGTTTTGCCCTGAGAGCTCGGGGCGAGGGAATGCATTTGTGGCAGCAGAGGATGAACGTGAGCCAGCAGTGTGCCCAGGTGGGCAGCAGAGCCAATGGCATCCTGGAGCAGGAGCAGTGTGGCCAGCAGGACAAGGGAGGTTATTCTGTCTCTGTGTTCAGCTCTTGTCAGGCCACATCCTGAGTGCTGTGACCAGTTCTGGGCCACTCAATTCAAGAGAGATGTTGAGGTGCTGGAAGGTGTCCAGAGAAGGGCAGCAAGGCTGGGGAGGGGTCTGGAGCACAGCCCCAAGAGGAGAGGCTGAGGGAGCTGGGGGTGTGCAGCCTGCAGAAGAGGAGGCTCAGGGCAGAGCTCATTGCTCTCTACAGCTACCTGAAAGGAGGTTGTAGCCAGGTGGGGTTGGGCTCTGTACCCTTCTGGGGTACAGGCTGGTTATTAGGAGGAAGTTGTTGCCAGAGAGAGTGATTGGCATTGGAATGGGCTGCCCAGGGAGGTGGTGGAGTCCCCATCCCTGGAGGTGTTGAAGCAAAGCCTGGGTGGGGCACTTAGTGCCATGGTCTGGTTGATTTGGCTAGGGCTGGGTGCTAGGTTGGACTGGATGAGCTTGGAGGTCTCTTCCAACCTGGCCGATTCTATGATAAGGCTTGACAGAATCAATATCAATTTATTGAAACCCCTACAAGAGCATTTTGCACTTTGGTTCCAGATGAGTGCAAGGCTGCTAGAGAACACCAAAAATTCTCTGCAGTTTGGCAACAGTCATAAGTGTTTGTTGCCTGTGAGAGAAAATCTACTTGTTTAAGGTACTTAAATATGAATCTAACAGCTGACAGAAGCTTGAAAACTTTGCTCTCAGTTTTAAAGACTTTCAGCATATCGTTTTTTTTCCCCAATCAGTGTACTCATTATTTTTAAGATAGAAAGATCTTCTCACACTGCTACCAAGAAATCCCCAATTGCCATTTATGTGCTTAAAACACCTGCAGGAGACAAAGGTGTGGGGTTGTTTTTGCAGTAATGGGTTCAGCTCTCATTTCCATTTGGTAATTGCCGTGAAAGATTTACCTGCTGTAAGGTAGTTTACTTTGTCTGCAAACGCCTTTGTTTCCGTGTGTGGCTGCTAAGCAACAGGCCAGATATTTACTGTCCAAGAAATAAAACCAAAGCCTCATCTGCCACTTGGAGGCCCATCAACCACTCCACTGGGTCGTCATATTGGAGAGTCAACCCTAAACTTGGTTTTCTGCTACACAGTAATTTAACTTGGATCCTTGCAGATCCTTGCATTATCTGGCAAGATTATATAGGAGTATTCTAATGTCTCATATACTATTTGGGTTTAGTGATTTTATTTATTTTTTTTTAACCCATCAAAAGGTAAAAGGAAAGCTTACCTGATTTTTCAAACATAGAGCTACCTTCTTGGTTGCCCTGGAACAATGAGAGTTCTTTTAATAAGTTCCTGCTATGGTTAGAGCTGAGCCCTTCCCTTCTATTACCTTCCTTGCTCTGCCCAAAACACTATTTAAATATGTTCCTTGGAACCAATAGGAGGGGGAAAAAAAAAAAAAAAGAAAAGAAAGAAAGAAGGAAGGAAAGGAAAAGAATGGTTAAACCCAAATCCCAGAAGGAGAAGTCAGGCA
The DNA here is from genome assembly GCA_013396835.1 of Psilopogon haemacephalus. NCBI lineage: Eukaryota > Metazoa > Chordata > Aves > Piciformes > Megalaimidae > Psilopogon > Psilopogon haemacephalus. Next base: position 2,352,562 of record VWZI01021156.1, on the reverse strand, counting down.
GAAATGCTGCTGTCAAAGGGGAATTACCATGGAGGCAAGGAGATAATCAATAGTAATCAAGCTGGTAGTGCTAAAATACAGCACTTTCCCTCAAGACTTGTATTATGCTCATCTGCAGTGGGTCAGAGGCCAGTGCAGACTGATTGCAGTTGAGGTCAGCTTGTCAGAAAGGTGCAGGAGACAGGATGCATTTGCAGTTTTTAGTAGCTAGAACTTGCTACCTTCTCCATGACTGTGGGTGCTAACTGCAGCCTGTCACTACCAGCACTAGCAAGTGGGTTGCTCCTGTCTGTTTCAGCATGCCTATGTTTGTGTCCATGCCAGTTTGGGAGCCTGGGGTGACATCTGCCGGGTACCTGTACAGCCTGTCACTATCAGCACTAGCAAGTGGGTTGCTCCTGTCTGTTTCAGCATGCCTATGTTTGTGTTCATGCCAGTTTGGGAGCCTGGGGTGACATCTGCCAGGTACCTGTACATGTGCAGTTGTGTGGGGGCTAGGTAGGAAGAAGCCATGAATTGGTCTTAAAGCACTGAGAAATCTGTTGGGGAATAATCTCAACAGTGCTGCTAAAGCCTGATGTCAGGAGTAGGCACCTGATGTGTACAGCTCCTGTGCACTGTGCCTCTCACTGTCCAACAGGCACATACAAACACTGACATGTAAGCTCCATAAATGAATTTGGAGCTTTCCACCAGCTGGAAATGAGTGAAAGAAGTAGTCAGGGAAGCTGTGTCACCAAAATACCAAAGCATTCCAGAGCTGCCTTTTGCTGCTGTGGGTTTCAGTGTTTGTGGAGGGTGTAAGAAGCCAGGCCCCGCCCCCCCAAAAAAAAAAAAAATCCACTGAAGTGACTTTGTGGGTTTTGAAGCAGTCAGTACCCACGCAAAGTCCTGCTGCGTATTGGTTGGAATATTAATTTTACAGGCTAATCCATCTGGCCATCTGCTCATCTGAAATTCAAACAGGGCTGTGTATTGCAAGTTAATAGCCTATAAGAACCAATAGCTCCAAGTGATCAGCAGAATGTGTCACCCTGCCTGGCTCCTCCATCAGCCAACGGGTGGGACTTGTCATTTAGTACTTCAGCTACTGATTATTCCTGATGGGGGGAAAAGGTGAGAAAGCAAATGACTGAGCTGGTGGTGATGTTTGGCATGCATCTTGTGGATCCACTTCTTTGTTGCTCTCTCTCTCCCATGGTCCAATTATTATGGGTTGTGCCAAAGGCTAGAGGAAAGGCTGTGTTTAGATCTTCAGATTGGAAGTAGCGTGACAAATAATTTCCTCTGAGAATTACTTTCCTGTGGAAAGAATTGGTCTTGACTGGATAGTCAAGACCAATATTTCAAGCTCTTGACTGGTCTGTGGAAACCATGAATAAATGCAGGTTTTTTTTTTTTTTTTTTTTTTTTTTTTTTTTTTTTTTTTTTTTTTTTTTTTTTTCTCCAAACCTAGTAAAAATTTGATTTGACACAGTTCCAACAACCAAACTGAGGATTGCTCTGCAGAGTTGAGGAAGGCATGTTGGGCTTTGAAATTTGTACCTGGCTTTGTTAAATGTTCACTGGGCTGCTAATGTTCTCTGAAACAGTGCCTCTAAATCACCAACATTAACCTAGTGTTTGAAAAATCTTAACTCAAGCATATCAGAACCAATATTTGTCCTCGTCTTGTTTGTAACTTGAACCCTGAATTTGGATGATTTCGTTTGACAAACAAAATTACTATGTGGCTGCTGAAGTCTTTCTCAGGTCAGTGGTACACTTGAAATGTTTAATATCTTTGGTTATTATGACTACACTCTTTTATGCCTCATCCTGAAGTGATTGTGATGTTAGTTAGATAATAAATGTGAAACTCAAAGCAATATTTATTCCATCTTTATGTTCTCATGGTGCTGTAACATGGTGAGAGGAGGATTTGCAGGAAGAAAATGTGAGGTGAGATCCAGCTCTGAGGCTTTCCATAATGGTCCTGTGGCTGACCACCTTTTGCACCTTTGCAGACCTTCATTTCTATGAGTCAAAGCATTTTTTTTCCTACAGTTTTGTTAGGTGAAATGGCTTAGTGTCTCTGTTTCTATTTCCCATTATATAAAATGCACACAGTCGAAATTGTTTCACTGAGTTGTTAGGGGAAAAAAAAAAAAAAAAAGAAAGTTGAATCAGAACCCAAAATTTCCAGACCCTAAAGATAATTTGCTTTAGGAGTAGCTCCCTTGATTTTCCTGGTTCGTGTGAGGAATGGTGGCTGGATCTGAATCATAATGTTTGGAAAGAACTTTAAAGTCTTTAGAAAACTATAAAATATTATTAAGTGTGTAATTAATTGCTGAAACACATGGCCTTCCTAATGGGTTTGCTTTGTAGTGGAAGGAGAAGCTGGATTGCTGGAGGAAATAAGTTTTTTTTTTTTTTTGTAGGTTTGGAAACCACAGCAATTTAGGTAGCACATTTTAGCCTATATATTATGGTTATGAGATGCTGCATTGCGAGGATTCCATGTAAAACCACTTTAGACCATGAGAGGTAATAACTTCATGTAGATAATAATTATGAGAAAAAAAAAAACCCAACGAATCAGATGAAACTGAGTATATGTAAATTGTCACATCAGGGAGAAGATTTTTTTTTTGTTTCTGCTGTTGTTTAATACTGAGAAGGGAATAAAGTGTTAGTTTTTGGTTTTTGGTTTTTTTTTTCCCCCCTTTCTCTACTTGGTATCACTCAGGGGGAGTCAGAGGAAGAAATCCTTTCCCTAAAAAGCTCTAAATTAACTTAGTGTTGTTTGGCATCATTCAGGTGCCATAGACCAGGATAACAAAGAATGCTTTCAGTCTGCCTAGTTGTTGAGGTTCACTGGAAGCAGGGAGTGTGACTGAAGGAAGAGTTTAGGTAGAGCCTTGGAAGCAATTAAGTAATATAAATATTTCTGTTTGCTTTTCACTGGGAGACAACACAGAGTTTGGAGCAGAGGCAGCTTTGCTATTTCCTACTCTGTCACTACCTGAAAGGAAGAAGCACATTTCAAACCAGTACCAAAATGCAAGCTGCAAAGAAGGGGTTTAATTTTGGTGGAGATAGAATTGTCAATAGAGTAAGTTATAATAATATGGAATTTTAACAAGTCCCTGATAGCTGTAACCTTTCCTGACACTACTTTTACAAATAAGTGACTTGAAAATATCTCATTGTATATATTGGTAAGGAGTTTGTTGATTTGGTAAACTGATTGTAGTGAAGAACCACTGGTTTCTAAACATAGCTGGTTTGGCTTCTCCTTCTATGCTTGTTTTTATCAAGGATTTTCTACGTTGTAATAAAACCAGAATAGTTTTCAGATTGCATTCAATACTTTCTGGGATTGTTGCAGTCTTGGTTTAAATTTGGGCCAAAATGAGCAATTTGTGTGTGGTTGGCAATGTGTTGATAGTGGGTGTGTTCTGATGTCTGTGTCCCAAGCAAAGACACAACAGCTCTCTTATTGCCTCTGCTACTTCTGTTGTTGCTCTGTCTAATGCCTACTCTGACAACTCCAAATGTTGAACAAAGTAAATAAGCACTATGGAAGCCATAGATCATAAAATATTCATGTTCCTAGGAAAAAAACCCCCACAGTTTAAAGTTTCTTTTGGTCTCTTCAGGGTGACTTTTGTTTCGCTGTTTTGGTTTCAATAAAAGAGACAGCATGCACTAAACAGATAAAATATCCATTTATGTTTGAGGATATCGAGCCAAGTTTTGCTATCAGCTGTGCTACTGGAAGTGTGCTGTGACTTCCTTGGAGTTACTGTGGTATTATCTTGAAAGGAGTAGAGAGTGATTAATGAGGAACATAGTTAATGTGTGTTTTAGGAAATACTGACTAGCGATACCTAGCCATGGGCCAGATTTCTCCCTTCATCTCCAAATGGGAAACTAAAACCAGACTCACGTTCTAGTTGCATTCTGTAGGTGTTCATGTACTGGCCTGTGATGCAGTACAGTGCAAGAGCACTTTGATCAAGCTTTAACTCAGTGGTTAGGGCATTGTCTTCAAGAACAGGAGGTGAACACCTTCTTTTCTCAGGAGAAATATTACCCGAGTCTCCCAGGAGGCGGTGAAATGCTTTGGTTGCTTTACTGTTATTTGAAGCAAGGGCAGTGATGTTTCCATCAGTGTTAGAAGGCTGCAGTGTGTCTTTCTGCAGGAGAGAAAATCTGCATCACAACCCATGTGATGGAGAGTCCTACCATTTGTAAGCAAAAGAAGGGTTTTGTTTTTTTCTTCCTATCCAAAGCTGCTGCTTCTTAGGTAATCATCACTGTTTTTCTTGGATGGTGGAACATGTTTTTCAAGTACTATGCCTGTTTACAAAGCTTCAGAACTCAGAGAACAGAAGTGGTACTGTCTGACTGGCAGAACCAGTCAGATGGCTGGAAAAGCCAATTCCCAATGCTAAGCCCACAAGTGAATAAAGAACAGCTCATGTGCACCCACTTATGTTTGCCTTGTTTATAAGCAGTGAATGCTAAATGACTATGAATAAGTCACCAAAAAATTATGTCTCACTTGCAAACAGCCTGAATGTGCAAATTGAGCCAGTTCCCTGTGACCAGGTTTTAACCAGTGCAAGAAGCAGATAAGTATTCGCAGATAAATATTCACTTTCATTAGTTTTTATTGAAAAAAAAAAAGAGTAGATTTTGTTATTGTTCACATGCAGTCAGGAAATGCTGAGTGAAGACTGATGACTGATTGCCTCTGCTATCTTGCATCTTATCTAGAGGCCTCCACTGTGCAAAACGAGTATGAAATGCTGCCACCCTGATGTAAGTACAAATGATAACACGAGAGAGATAGGAGCAGAGAATGCATCCCAAATGAGTTGTGCTTTTATTAGCGATATTAGGTCTTGGGTAAAAGTTTAACCAAGTTTCTCTTTTAAAACGGTGACTTGCAACCCAAGTTACTTCATTACTTGTGAACCCTCTGTTTTAGCCTGCAATAGGTATAATGAGGTAACCAAACACAAATTCCCCCCCAGTCTGCTCACAGATCTAAAAAAAAAATATAATATTAGTCTATGGGACTGCATTAGTTTGGCTGTCTGAGTTACTAAAACTGAATTGGAATAAAGTAATCTGTAAATGAGAGTTTCTCAGAGAAGGAGAATGCTGTGCAGTGTGAGCAAGCTCAGATTATCAGCTCTAACTCTGTCAGCACTGTTTTGGAGACACAGCAATGTGCTGTAGTCACTCATGTTGCCATTAATAAATAGAAAAGGTTTTATTGTTGAAAACAAGTATCCCTCCAGACACAAGCCCCAGAAACTTTTTCAGATGCTTTTTGTCTCATCTGCTGTGTTTGAGCAAAGGGTTGTTCACTTCAGTGTTTAAATGGAGGCGAGTCCAGCACAGAGCCACAAGAAATGATGAAGGAAGTTGAACACCTTCCTTATGAGGAGAGCCTGAGGGACCTGGGGCTTGGGGCTTGGAGAGGAGGAGACTAAGGGCTGACCTCATTCATGTTTATAAAGATATAAGGGGTGAGTGGCAGGAGGCTGGAGCCAGGCTCTGCTGGGTGATGCCCAGTGACAGGACAAGGGGCAATGGGTGGAAGCTGAGGCATAGGAGGCTCTAGGTGACCCTGAGGAGGATTTTTTTCCATGTGAGGGTGACAGAGCACTAGAACAGACTGCCCAGGGAGGTTGTGGAGTCTCCCTCTCTGGAGATATTCAAGAACTGTCTGGATGCATTCCTGTGTGATCTGCTCCTGGTGATCCTTCTCTGACAGGAGCTCCAGCCCCTGAGATTTTATGATTCTATGAAATGCTGAGCCATTAATTCTTGCTGATTTGGTACAACAGGAGTGCCTGCTGCAGTGCTCTTGTGAATTCATCACCCATCATCTTTTCTAAGGAAGCATAAATCCCTGTGCTTCTTGGCAGACTTCATTGCTGTCTACAACTACCTGAAGGGAGGCTGTAGCCAGGTGGGGTTGGCAACCAGCAACACAATGAGGGGACAGAGGCTCAAGTTGTGCCAGGGCAGGTCTAGGCTGGATGTTAGGAAGAAGTTGTTGACAGAGTCTAATGGGCTGCCCAGGGAGATGATGGAGTTGCCATCTCTGGAGGTGTTGAAACAAAGCCTGGATGGGGTGCTTAGTGCCATGGTCTGGTTGATTGGTTAAAGCTGGGTGCTAGGTTGGACTGGATGAGCTTGGAGTTCTCTTCCAACCTGGCTGATTCTATGAAGAACAGTTGGAAGTTTCTCAGGTGTAAGTTAGGCTCTGGCAGTGGTCACTCAGCCATGTATAAAAGGATGTGCAGTTGTGTAGCTGTCAGTTTGGCCTCACCCTAGCTGAGAGAGGTCTTCACCAATGTGTATTTTGTGTGTACATGCAGGGAGAGTAAATTTGGTTAAGAGTCAATAAGCCGCTGGGGTAATTTTTTCCCAACACTCTTCCATAATCACCAGAGCATGCCACCTCCTTCAGCTAATATTTGCAGAAACTTTATATGTTAAACAAGGCTATGCAGTAGCTGTTGGCAGCTTAACCATGTGGCTGCAAAATTAACCTCTGACCTTTCCTAGCCTAATCAGGAAATTGTCTTTAGGAGTTATTCCTTAACCCAGGATATGTGGTTAAGGTTAAACAACACTAATAGGAAGTCCAGTAACAGGAAACCTGTGAATGCTAATCCACACAAACATAAACAAACCTCTGCCTTACCCACAGATTTATTGGAATTTGTTGTTGTGGTCAACTTGGCTACACCAAGCATATCCAATAGCAGTTTGAGTAACTGCTGGTACAAGGCACGTGGTGGATTGTTGCAGGTTTGCTGTTGTAGACAGGCTGAAAGAACAGCAGCAGTTAGAAAGGAGTTCTGCACAGAGTGATTGGCATTGGAATGGGCTGCCTGGGGAGGTGGTGGAGTCCCCATCCCTGGAGGTGTTTAAGAGGAGGCTGGATGAGGCACTTAGTGCCATGGAGTAGTTCGTTAGAAGGGTTAGGTGATAGGCTGGACTGGATGATCTCGAAGGTCTTTTCCAACCTGCTTAATTCTGTGATTCTGAGTCTGTGGTGCTCTCATTTTGTAAGGATGAAAAGCAGCGTGGATGGATGTTTCTATCACAGCATGGTGCTGACAGCCACAGCAGTGGAGCTGTGGGAAATCCCTCTCAGCAAAAGCAGTGCAACTCAAAGAGCTGTCCCCTGGTTTTGGGGAATTAACAACTACTTAGACTTAGACTAAATCTCAACAAAAACTCTCCTCTCCTTGTGCCCACTCCCACACCTTACCAAACTGGAAAACATCTGACTAACCAGATTCTGTCTGTATGGCAAATTCTGTTCAACACAGTCCTCACAACTTAGAACCGTAGAATCAGTCAGGGTTGGAAGAGACCACAAGGATCATCCAGTTCCAACCCTTCTGCCATGCCCAGGGACACCTCACGCTAGATCAGGTTGTCCAGAGTCTCAGCCAGCCTGACCTTAAACACCTCCACCGTCCACCACCTCCCTGGGCAACCCCTTCCAGGCTTTCACCACTTTCATGGTGATGAACTTCCTCTTCACATCCAGTCTGAATCTCCCCGTTTCCAGTTTTGCTCTATTCCCCCCAGTTCTATCACTCCCTGACAGCCTAAAAAGTCCCTCCCCAGCTTTCTTGTAGCCCCCCTTAAGATACTGAGTGGCCAGAACAAGGTCACCTGGGAGCCTTCTCCTCTCCAGACTGAACAGCCCCAATCTGTCTCATACTGTCCTCACAGCAGAGCAGCTCCAGCCCTCTGCTCATCCCTGTGGTCCTTCTCTGGACACCTTCCAGCACCTCCATGTCCCTCTTGTCCCAGGGGCTCCAGCACTGGCTGCAGTACTCCAGGTGGGGTCTCAGCAGTGTGGAGCAGAGGGGCAATATCACTTCCCTCCCCTGCTGCCCACCTGCTTCTGCTGCAGCCCAGGCTCTGGTTGCTCTCTGTGCTGCCAGAGCACACTGACAGCTCACATTGAGCTTCTCATCCACCAGCACCTCCAAGTCCCTCTCCTCAGGGCTGCTCTCAAGCCAGTCACTGCCCAGCCTATATTGGTGCTTGGGATTACCTCTACCCAGCTGCAGGACCTTGCACTTGATGCGCTTGAACTTCATGAGGTGGTCTTGTGCCCTCTCTGCAGCCTGTCAGGCTCCCTCTGGATGCCATCACTGCCCTCCAGCTGTCAGCTGCACCACACAGCTTGGTGTCATTGGCAGTTTGGAGCTCTTTGACCACACTGGCATGGTGGAAGTGTCCTATTAACAATCAGGACTGTCTCAGGAGGTCTCTCCTGGTGGCTCCACCCTCTTATCCCTTGCCCATTATCCTTCATGGCTGAGAGTCTACAGCACAAGCATTTGACAGCCATTTAAACAGAAGCCCCAAAGTTTGAATGGTAAAATAAAGTAAAAATATTTTAAAGCCCAAAGTTGGGGGTGGAAGCTAAAGTTCCCTGCTGGTTTTCATGCTGTCTTAGTCTCTGGAATTTATTTTTTTTAAGGAACTGCCAGTAGCAGAAATTTTTGACCATGGTATATAGTCAAGCTAAAATATTTTTCCACAGTTCTCTCCATTTCCAGGCCTTTGTGGCTGAACTCAGAATCTCTCTCTTTAGCTTGTAGGTTTTTTTTTTTTTTTGGGGGTGGTTTAATACTTTTTCTTCTCTTCTTGATACAGCTAAGGCATCTCTGTGCTGAACCATCTCATCTGAAGGAGTCTGACAGCGAATGCAGGCAGAGAAGCATCCTTTGATGAGAAAATGCAAATCCCAAACAAAACGTTTGCAGAACCACTAATCACCATTTCCATACAACTGAGCAGTGATGTGGTGTTGCAGAGTGACTCAAAGGTAAGGCTGATTCCTTTTATGCAGTGCAGCAAACAACTTCATATACAACCCCCTCCATTTGCTTCTGCCCCACAGGCTCATTTCCTGCTCACCGCAACCAGTGTCAGAATTCCCTCTGCCTTTGGTGGAACTAGGGCTGCATCATTAGCAGTGGGAGAGGTTGTGAAGTACAACAGGGATCTGCTTTGGTAAATACTGTCAGGAGGAGTTTCTAAATGTGGAAAAATGTGTGGTGCTCTGGCTCTAATAATCGGAGCTGCTGGGTAGCCCCAGCTGCCCTTAGCTTGCATGGTAGTGATTTCCACGCTCTGAAATGAAGGAACTGGCAGGGCTCTGCAAAAGTGGAGGTAGTCAAAATGTTGGACAGCTTGGAAAGTTCTGGACTTATTTTAAATTTGAATTATTTTACTTTAGTAATTATGGCTACTTCATTACTTAGTGTTTATAATGCCATTGGACTACAAAAATAGCTCTCTCTCTGTCTCCATATATATATATATGGGAAATAGTTTTGTTGGTATTTTTAAATGCTTCCCTTACTTACTTCCACTTTAACTGTGCCACCTACGTGGAAAAATTATTTAATTTATCAGAAGCTGTTTTTTCATTCTGAGCAAACCTTGATTTAAAGTTGTGGGGGATTGTAATTACATTTAATTATAGTGAGTTTGGGTTTTGGAAAAAAACCCAAAACTAGTTAGTCAGGTTTTGGTTAAAAAAAACAAAACAAACCCACATCAGCTCATGGTAGATCTAAAGACTGATATTCTGCTGCATTAGATCACATTTTATTTCTAGTAGTAGAGCTTGGCTAGGAAAATGAATCCAAAACTGGTGTCAGAATTTGGCTGTTCCAGTTTGAGCCACAAGCATACTCCACCCTTATGGTTTTTGTTTAAAGGGGACCTGGGACCCCTCAAACTACCACATAGACATTTTCCTGTATCTGTTAGAATCTGGGACATCCAAATACTCATCACTGAATGCCTTAGACATGTTTCCTTTCTGATTTGGATTCCCAAAGGTGGAGGAAAATAATAAAGCAAAATGCCTCCTCTGCATGACAAATCAGATTGAGAAGCCCAAGGGTTCTGTTTGCTGATGGAAAACAAAGTGCAGGACTCCTACCTTCTGTGTAGGGTGTATGTGGAGTGCTAGGAGAAGAACGTGGGCACACTGATTCCAGTAAACTGAATGTTGTTCTGTTTCCATTGTCATCAGAAAGTTGCAGGTATGTCCAGTATAACTGAGCCAGTAGTGATATTCCCATTTACCAAGTCAGGCAGAGACAGAGATTTAATAAATTTAAGATGTAATCAATTTCATTGCAATGTAGATCAACTGAAATAGGTCAGATGAATCATCTTGAAATGTTTATTTTTCTTTAACTTTTAAAAAGGCTTAAGCTAGGTGGCTGAGATATAGACATCTATGCTTTAGGTGATTAAAATAAGGTGAGAACAACCCCACAGGATATATTCACAGTTTGGAACTAGCTGATTCCAGGTGGATGAAAAAGGCTGTACTAAATTTGGTCCGGTTCATCTTGGTCCATCCAGAATGTGTGGCTGAGCTGATGGTCTGTACTGAAAAGCTAATTTCCACCTTTTGGGCTCCCCAGTTGAAGAAGGAGAGGGATCTGCTGGAGAGAAGGTCCAGCAGAGGGCTACAAGAATGCTGAGGGACTGCAGCACTGCCTGAGAAGGAAAAGCTGAGGGACCTGGGGCTGCTTTGTCTGCAGAAAACTGAGAGGGGATCTAATAAATGTTTTGAAACATCTGAAGGCTGGGGGTCAGGAAGGGGGGGACAGGCTCTGCTCACTGCTCCCTGGGATGGGCCAAGGAGCAATGGATGGAAGCTGCAGCACAGGAGGTTGCAGCTCAACACAGGGGGGATCTTCTTGCCTGGAAGGGTCCCAGAGCACTGGCACAGGCTGCCCAGAGAGGTTGTGGAGTCTCCTCTGGAGCCTTTCAAGGCCTGTCTAGATGTGTTCCTGTGTGACCTGAGCTAGATTGGATGGTCCTGCTGTGGCAGGGGGGGTTGGACTGGATGAGCTCTGAGTACCTTCCAACTCCTAACATCCTGTGAGCCTGGGATCTTTAAAAGCTTAAGAGTTTGGAAACATTTCTGTCTAAGTGCACAGCTGCAGGTAAGCAATGTCTTTATAGTTTGGCTTAGAAAGGTTGTAGGCATGAAAGAGCTTAGTTCAGGAGGAAGAAGCACTCTCTCATTCCAGATTTTCCTTTCCTTCTGTTCACCATTGGCCAATGGGTCAACTTTTTCCAAGACTTTGCAGCCAGCAAAAGCTGAGAGAGTAAACCCAAGGTAAAAAACAACAACAACAACAAATTATATATATATACATATATATGGGGCACTGAGCTGTCCCAGGTTAAGACATCCCAAGAGAAGGATATTTGATCTGGGAAGCTTTGGCTTTACTTTTACAAGGCAGGAAAGTAACTCAGAAAATGTTATTATAGTACTTGGTGGGTGGCAGAAGGAATGCCCACTAATTGTCACTTCTCTTAAAGGAAATGCTGCATCTGCTCCCATGCCAATTATCTAAGGAGCTCCTTCTGTAGGTCAAGTGGCTCCACATTATTAATCCCAGAGTGCAAGTATCTGAAGAAAAAAGGCAACTACTGAGAGCATTACTGCTGACTCCACAGCACCAAGCCATTTAGCTGGGCCAGTAGGGCTTCATTCAGTTCTCTGTTTCTTCTTGTTTAATCTTCTGGTCTGAGGGTGGGGGAGAGGAATTATAAAATTATTTCTATTGGTATTTATAAATCTTATTCCTCTCCTACTTTTATTTGAGGTACAACTGAAGCAGGCAACATGTTTTAAGTGGGGATGAAGTTAAAGCAATGTGTAAAGGGTTATCCCCTGCTGGGGGGTGGTGGGAACCTGATGCCAGATCATTCTGACTCCTCCCTGGGAGTGGTCTGAACCTGACCCCAAGTGCAGGGTTGGCCCACTCCCAGTTCCTGTCAGAGGATCTTCCTGTTTCTCTCCTTGCTCTTCTCTTTGCTCCCATCCCTGCATCACCAGCTAGCATCATCCTTCTGTTCTGCTGCTCCTGCTTTGCCACGTGGTTGGACCATCCACCTCCATCCACTGGTTGTGTACATGTACTTTGTTTTCCCTTCCTTATACTTCTGTAACTCCCTTTACCTAAATGACATTTTATTTATTCTTAGAGTTTTCTTTTGACTTCCAAATGGAACCAAGGCTGTTCTTTGGGCTTTGGGCTCTGGGAAGCTGACTAGAAGCAATACAAGAGGTTTCCTAACCTAACTGTCCTGCCCATAGTTTGAAGTTGTCTCAGAGGAACCAGATGTTTAAAAATATTTTCAGCAACGGAAGGAGTCTATTTTATGACAAATGTTAATACACTTCAAAGGTAGAGGGAACAGGTGAAAGTCAAGCCAGTGCTTGTGCTAAAAATTGAAAAATCACTCTATCAGTGCTCTTTATTTGCAGAGTAAAACTGACAGGCAAGTCTCCTGAAATATCTAGTTCAAACGTGTTGTTTGCCATCAACTAGCAGGCATTTGTTTCCCAAGCTGGTGGAAGCAGTTCTCATTCTTCATGCCTTCTCTCTGATTGATTTGTTTCTGCCTGGTTGGTTTTTTTTTTTTTCCCCCCCTTTCTTTCAGAGACCTTAATTGCATTGTGTTTTTATTTATTTAAATTTCCAAAACAAGCACATCAAATGTCACTGCATTACCACTGTCATAAAAACGTCAGGCATTCATTGCATTTGCAACATGTCAGAGTTTAGTAAAGAATGTTTGGTTTTTGGTTTTGGTTTTTTTTCCCCCCATTCAATGAATGTGTGTCTCTGGAACACAGCTTCGAAGGGACAGCTCCTAAACAGATGAGAAGTGATTGCTGCAAATTGTTCTCGTTAAGGAAGAGAATAGTTTGTCCCTCAAGTCGAAGTCTGTTGGGTTTTAAAAAGCAGTAGATTCTAAAGGAATAGGCAGGTGTAAAAGGTTGTCTAAGAGGAGGAAAGGCTACACGTTGTGTGGTTGTATTCTGTGCAAATTCTTGCTGTGCCTGTCTGACTCCATTGAGTTCCACCCCCAAGAACCTGGAAACTTGGATCACAAATGTCACTGCTGTCTACAACTACCTGAGAGGAGGTTGTAGCCAGCTGGGGTTGGGCTCTTCTGCCAGGGACAGAAGGAGGGGACACAGTCTCAAGCTGTGCCAGGGCAGGTCTAGGCTGTATGTTAGGAGTTGCCAGAGAGAGTGATTTGCATTGGAATGGGCTGCCAAGGGAGGTGGTGGAGTCCCCATCCCTGGAGGGGTTGAAGCAAAGCCTGGATGGGGCACTTAATGCCATGGTCTGATTGACTGATTGGCTAGGGCTGGGTGCTAGGTTGGACTGGATGAGTTTAGAGGTCTCCTCCAACCTGGCTGATTCTATGATTCTAAGCTGGGTAATCTGGATTTGTGTCATGGGTAACATTGTTTTTTAAGTCCAGGGAGCTGCCTGATGCTGTATGTTTAAGATGACCAGATGAGTTACAAGCACTGGGTCCATGTTGATAAATGTGCTACTTTCTGTGTTGTTTTGAAACTTGTATAGGCTTTGTGGCACTCTTTGGACTAGCTGCAAGCACACTGTTTGCTCACTAATTGCGTGGAAGGATTTGGCATTGTGAATCTCAATGGTAAAGGATGTGAGAGAATGGGACTTTCAGCTGCAGTCTGTAAAGCAGCTAACTGTCCAGAGTCCCTTAATCTTTCTTGGTTTTTGCAGAGGGAAACAGCCACAAAATTTAATACAATTACAGATTTAAAAATTTGGACTTAGGAACTCAATTTGTTGTCAGTGCAGTAATTTGCTTCCCAATATCCTCTTTTGGATTGTCCCCAGAGCTTTTTGGTGACTTGTGAGAGCTGTCTTCATTAAGGTCACGACTGCAGTGGTGAGACTGACATCTTATAAGGTTCCTTGGCATTGTTTTTTTTCCCATGCATGGAAAGACACAGAATCATAGAATGGTTTAGGTTGGAAAGGAGTTCAAAGACCATTCAGTTCCAACCCCCCTGTGCCATAGGCAGGGACACCTCCCGCTGGAACATCTTGGCATAGGCAGAGTCTGCATTGTTCTGGTATGATCCCAGGAGAGGAAAGCAAGTGTGGTGTCAGCAGTGGTGTCCTTACTGCCTCTGAATGCCCTGCTGCAGGTATTGCTGAGGAGTATCCTACGGTGTCACAGAACAGCTCTCTCTTACTGCCTTCTTCAGATGTACAAAAGGCAAACTTCTGCCTATGTTGACTTGTGAAAAATACAGAGGAACATGAACAGGTCACACAGCTGGCAGAGTGTGCCAAACAGGTGACCTTCTCCCTCTGACTGTGTTTGTGGAAGGTGACAGCCTTGTAAGCCCCTCTGGTTATGCTAAGGACAGAGTCATTACAGGTAGCCTTTCCTTTTGGTACTCCTGATATGTCCTGGTCCTCTCCCTTTTAGGACCAGATATTACCTGCCTAGTTCTCTCTGCTACTTTGTGCCACAGCCAAAACAGTGCCAGGTGTTGCTGATGTGGTGTTAGTAGGGCACTGATGGACACTCCCTGACTGTGGACTGCCACAAACATTTGGACAAAGAACCCTCAGTTGATAAATACTGTGCTGGGTAAGAACTGGCAGCAATGTCTGTATCTGTGTCCTGCGACTACTCTTCTTACCTCTTCTGTCCCTAGGGAGTATTTCTGTGCTTCATTTTCTTCCTTCTTTTTTCTACGACTACCCATCTGAGCTTCATGGTGTGTTTTGTATTGGTTGACAGAGGTCACAAGCAGCTGCATGTGGCTGTCCAGCAGCAGAAAGGTGATAGTGCTGGCTTCAGCCTGCAAACTGCATGAGGATGCAGGGGAGGGGTCTGCATGGGCATCCACTGCAGTGAGTGAAGAAGACATTGTACTCATCCCTTCTTCTTCACTTCTCCTTATACTGTTATCTGGCCTAGGAAATAACTTCCTCTGTCCTCTGCTTCAGTTTTTGAACACCCCTTCCTAGCTGGCTGAGCATCACTTTGCTTTCCCTGAATTGATAATGGGGTTATATTGGATTTTGTAATCCATCTGTAATACATCCAGGCCTTGAGGATGGACTCAGATGTAAATGTGAGTATTTCAGAAAACATTCCACACAACTGTGCTGTAGGAATAACCTCCCTCAAAATCCCAAGTAGTGAGCTGCTTGCAGTTGCCTGTCTAATACGCACTTTTCTGATCATTAAATTCTGCTCTGTGCTCTGAGACAACACAGCCATCATCAACAACTAAGAACAGGTCCTGCCCTTATCTTGGGGATGTGAGGAGCTAGCAGCAGAGGAGTAGTGCTCTCCTGCAGAGCGGTAAGACCTGTGGAAATAATCAAGATTCAGGTATTGAATAGCCAAGAGCTGAAAATAATTTCTATGCATGTGGAAAAAAAAAAAAAAAAAGGCAAACCATAGGCAGCTTTCTAAATTATTTGCAGGTGTCTTTTTTAATCCACCTGTGAAGATGAAAAGAGTGGCAGAATGTTCCAAAGTCTCCCTTTAAAACAAGTGTTGAGGACAGTTTCCAGGTAATGTGCTGAATTTCACATTCAGCAACTCATCTGATGCTGTGCAAGGTTTCTGCTCTGCTTCTGCCAAAGGCAATGTGAGATTTGACACTGATGTCAGGAAGACAGCAGCAAAATATGTCAGTCATTGCAGCCCCTCGTGTCTCAGCATAGGGGATCCATCCCCAAGTCCCTCACATGGGCTCCTGTACAGCTGCAGGACCGTGAGGGGGTTTTAGAACTGCTTCTGCAATGCCAGGAGCATCTTCTGGTCTTATGTGGAGCTGCCCCATAGCAAATGCTGCCTCTGTGCTTGTCAGGAAGGGACTCAGGGTGTCCAGGCATGCAACCACGGGACAGCTGCTGCTCCTCTGCTTTGCAGTTTGAGGCCACACAGCTCATGGGTAGCTCTTTCTTATTCTTTCTGGCCTGTGCAGCAGAGTTGCACGAGGGTGTGAGTCCTTGCACTGCCATCAAGGCGGCCACGATCTCCAGTTGAATTTCACTTTTACAACATAAGTATCCCCAATCTGCAGCCTGATTTGTTAGCCAAAATGGAGGTTTTCTCACAATGTCTACAGGTGATCATAGAATACTTTAGGTTGGAAGGGACCTCAAAGCTCAGACAGTTCCAACCCCGCTGTGCCATAGGCAGAGACACCTCCCACCAGAACAGGTCACTCAAGGCCTGATTCACACTATCTTTTTGTTTCTTCCCTCTAGGAGACCTTGGGCTTTGTTCCTTAGCTTGCAGCCTACCCTCAGAAAGCACAAATGTCTTTGCATTGTGGCCTCATATGATGCCAGATGCCTTTTGCATGTAAAGAAGGAAGAGGAAATGTGTAAACAAAATGAGAAGCATGTTGAGGTGTCAAGGGCAGGAAAACAAATGAGTATGATCCAGAACATTGTGTGCCTCTATGGGTGACTTCACTGAGATACAGATTGCAGGCAGAGACTTTTTTTTACTGTTACTTCTCAGAACCAAAAGATAAAAAATGGCTTTGCTGGAGGCCACTTCTCCATGTCTGCATTCACATACAGGTGATTTGTTTCAGTGCACAGAGACATATCCTGCAGTGTTGAAGTCTGTGGGAATTTTTCTGCTGAATATAGGAAAAAGTATTTTACCTCTGTCTCTGATAATTGATGTCACCAAAATTTTGGAGAGATTTTACTCCTCTTAAAATGTCTCATTTTGTCTCATTCCTAATGCTTCCATCGTAAGGGATGCTGTCCCTTGTGAATTCAGGGAGAAGGTTATGCACTGCCAAGGCATTTGAAACCAGTACTTGGAGGGAAAGGAGTCATTAAGAGAGCTGAGTAGAGGAGGGATCACTAGAAAGAACGATTTGACAAGAAACAGGATCTGGAGAGGTGGAGGTTTCAGGTGAACTCAGCACAGAACAGCCATGCCTATACCAGATCCTCAACTTGCTGCACTGCTGACTCCTCTCTGGAGTCTTTCCAGGGCAGGTGGTGCAGCTGAGGCTGCATGGCCTGAGGCACAGCACTGAAGCAGCTGTTAGTTGGCTTAGCAAAAATTATATATATTCCTCCCCCTTCCTCTGTCCAGGTAGGATCTAGTCTTGGCCTTGCTGCTTTCTTCTGGTTGAATCCACAGAGGATTTGGACTGTAATAATGCCAGCAGGTTGCATCTTCTCTTGTCTTTGGATGGTGTGAGAGCAGGTCAGTGTTGGCAGTGGTTCTCAGAGCAGGGAGGATTGCCTGCCTGTCAGATTTTCTTTTTACCCCATTATGCCCCTCCCTGAAACGAACTACCCAGAGACAGCCTGAACACAGGACTCCAGGACTGATTGATTTTAAAAAAGACAAACCAGTCAAGATTTCTTGCATTAGCTAACTTGCTGGAGCCTGTGCAGACCTTGACAGTACTCCAAGGCAGTGCACCCTCCAGTTTTCTAGTGCTAGTGGCATTTTCTTTCCCAACATCTGACTCCAAGCAGGCTGAATCTGTATTTCAGGGAGATCAGTATTCCTCCTAGTAATAGTTTTGCACACTTAATGGCTAATTCTGAAGACCACCAGAACTGCTCTCATTCAATAGGCAGTGGTTGCAAATAGCTAAGTGGGAAGAGCAGCCTGGGAATTTCATCCAAGAAGTGGATTTTACTCTCTGTAATCTTTTTTTTCAGAGCTGTGTTCTATTTACATGTTACTCTGAGGCTTTCACATCTTCTCTTAAAGTTGTTTTTATTTAGGCCTTCAGCAAAGGGTCTAACTTTAGGTATGTGGTTATGTTCTTTTAAGAACCTACTACTAAATAGGAGATACATTTCTCCACCATATTCTTCTGGTTTGGATTCCAGGCTTCAGGAGTGTTGAAATGAATTGGAACAGTAGCAAGGCTGAGCCCCAACCAGAGAAAGACTCAGCCTTTCTCCAGGCGTGTTGAGACATCCTCCTGCAGCTGTGGAGGACTATCAGTGCATCTCCACCCTTTCACCAGAGGCAACCTCTTAGAGGCAACTTTGTCTTCAGACTTCGGTTGTATATCATCCATTCATAACTGGTGTCACAAGACCCAGGGCCTCTCTGCCTGTCTGCTGAGAGCACTGATCCCCTCACCACAACCACGCAGGAGATGTGAAAGTCTTCCCCTTCCCCTTCCCCTTCCCCTTCCCCTTCCCCT